>OY743227.1:13820537-14090870 GCA_963555765.1 Orthonevra nobilis | reverse complement strand
ACTTTTTTCATGATCTTGAGTTTCACTAAAACTGTGCCATTTTTCTTCAAACTGAGCCTATATATGGTGAAATTAAGAAAAACAACCTTTTTTAAAGGAAAATATCGAGAAAAAAGGAAAAGACAAAATCGTCTTTTTTTCGTCATTTTTGTGGACTATAGCCCACGATTGAAATTGCACTTTTTTCATGATTTTGAGTTTCATTAAAACTGTGCCATTTTCCTAACAGAGGCTTCAAACTGAGCCTATATATGGTGAAATTAAGAAAAACAACCTTTTTTAAAGAAAATATCGCGAAAAAAGGAAAAGACAAAAATCGTCTTTTTTTGTCATTTTTTGTGGACTATAGCCCACGATAAAAAATTGCACTTTTTTCATGATTTTGAGTTTCATTAAAACTGTGCCATTTTTCCTAACAGAGGCTTCAAACTGAGCCTATATATGGTGAAATTAAGAAAAACAACCTTTTTTAAAGGAAAATATCGAGGAAAAAAGGAAAAGACAAAATCGTCTTTTTTTCGTCATTTTTTGTGGACTATAGCCCACGATAAAAAATTGCACTTTTTTCATGATTTTGAGTTTCATTAAAACTGTGCCATTTTTCCTTACAGAGGCTTCAACTGAGCCTACATATGATGAAATTAAGAAAAACAACCTTTTTTAAAGGAAAATATCGAGAAAAAATGAAAAGACAAAAATCGTATTTTTTTCATTTATTGTGGACTATAGCCCACGATTAAAAATTGCACTTTTTTCACGATTTTGAGTTTCATTAAAACTGTGCCATTTTTCCTAACAGAGGCTTCAAACTGAGCCTATATATGGTGAAATTAAGAAAAACAACCTTTTTTAAAGGAAAATATCGAGAAAAAAGGAAAAGACAAAAATCGTCTTTTTTTCGTCATTTTTTGTGGACTATAGCCCACGATTGAAAATTGCACTTTTTTCATGATTTTGAGTTTCATTAAAACTGTGCCATTTTTCCTAACAGAGGCTTCAAACTGAGCCTATATATGGTGAAATTAAGAAAAACAACCTTTTTTAAAGGAAAATATCGAGAAAAAAGGAAAAGACAAAAATCGTCTTTTTTTCGTCATTTTTTGTGGACTATAGCCCACGATTGAAAATTGCACTTTTTTCATGATTTTGAGTTTCATTAAAACTGTGCCATTTTTCCTAACAGAGGCTTCAAACTGAGCCTATATATGGTGAAATTAAGAAAAACAACCTTTTTTAAAGGAAAATATCGTAAATAAAGACAAAAATCGTCTTTTTTTCGTCATTTTTTGTGGACTATAGCCCACGATTAAAAATTGCACTTTTTTCACAGTTTTGAGTTTCATTAAAACTGTGCCATTTTTTCTAACAGAGGCTTCAAACTGAGCCTATATATGGTGAAATTAAGAAAAACAACCTTTTTTAAAGGAAAATATCGAGAAAAAGGAAAAGACGAAATCGTCTTTTTTTCGTCATTTTTTGTGGACTATAGCCCACGATTAAAATTGCACTTTTTTCATGATTTTGAGTTTCATTAAAACTGTGCCATTTTTCCTAACAGAGGCTTCAAACTGAGCCTATATATGGTGAAATTAAGAAAAACATACTTTTTTAAAGGAAAATATCGAGAAAAAATGAAAAGACAAAAATCGTATTTTTTTCATTTTTTGTGGACTATAGCCCACGATTGAAAATTGCACTTTTTTCATGAATTTGAGTTTCATTAAAACTGTGCCATTTTTCCTAACAGAGGCTTCAAACTGAGCCTATATCTGGTGAAATTAAGAAAAACAACCTTTTTTAAAGGAAAATATCGAGAAAAAATTAAAAGACAAAATTCGTCTTTTTTTTCGTCATTTTTTGTGGACTATAGTCCACGATTAAAAATTGCACTTTTTTCATGATCTTGAGTTTCACTAAAACTGTGCCATTTTTCCTAAGAGAGGCTTCAAACTGAGCCTATATATGGTGAAATTAAGAAAAACAACATTTTTTAAAGGAAAATATCGAGAAAAAAGGAAAAGACAAAAATAGTCTTTTTTTCGTCATTCTTTGTGGACTATAGCCCACGATTAAAAATTGCACTTTTTTCATGATTTTGAGTTTCACTAAAACTGTGCCATTTTTCCTAACAGAGGCTTCAAATTGAGCCTATATATGGTGAAATTAAGAAAAACAACCTTTTTTAAAGGAAAATATCGAGAAAAAAGGAAAAGACAAAAATCGTCTTTTTTTCGTCATTTTTTGTGGACTATGACCCACGATTAAAAATTGCACTTTTTTCACGATTTTGAGTTTCACTAAAACTGTGCCATTTTTCCTAACAGAGGCTTCAAACTGAGCCTATATATGGTGAAATTAAGAAAAACAACCTTTTTAAAGGAAAATATCAAGAAAAAAGGAAAAGACAAAAATAGTCTTTTTTTCGTCATTCTTTGTGGACTATAACCCACGATTAAAAATTGCACTTTTTTCATGATTTGAGTTTCACTAAAACTGTGCATTTTTCCTAACAGAGGCTTCAAATTGAGCCTATATGTGGTGAAATTAAGAAAAACAACCTTTTTTAAAGGAAAATATCGAGAAAAAAGGAAAAGACAAAAATCGTCTTTTTTTCGTCATTTTTTGTGGACTATAACCCACGATTAAAAATTGCACTTTTTTCACGATTTTGAGTTCACTAAAAATGTGCCATTTTTCCTAACAGAGGCTTCAACTGAGCCTATAATGGTGAAATTAAGAAAAACAACCTTTTTTAAAGAAAAATATCGAGAAAAAAGGAAAAGACAAATTCGTCTTTTTTTCGTCATTTTTTGTGGACTATAGCCCGCGATATAAATTGCACTTTTTTCATGATTTTGAGCTTCACTAAAACTGTGCCATTTTTCCTAACAGAGGCTTCAAACTGAGCCTATATATGGTGAAATTAAGAAAAACAACCTTTTTTAAAGGAAAATATCGAGAAAAAAGGAAAAGACAAAATACGTCTTTTTTTCGTCATTTTTGTGGACTATAACCCACGATTAAAATTGCACTTTTTTCACGATTTTGAGTTTCACTAAAAATGTGCCATTTTACCTAACAGAGGCTTCAAACTGAGCCTATATATGGAGAAATTAAGAAAAACAACCTTTTTTAAAGAAAAATATCGAGAAAAAGGAAAAGACAAATTCGTCTTTTTTTCGTCATTTTTGTGGACTATAGCCCGCGATATAAAATTGCACTTTTTTCATGATTTGAGCTTCACTAAAACTGTGCCATTTTTCCTAACAGAGGCTTCAAACTGAGCCTATATATGGTGAAATTAAGAAAAACAACCTTTTTAAAGGAAAATATCGAGGAAAAAAGGAAAAGACAAAATCGTCTTTTTTCGTCATTTTTTGTGGACTATAGCCCGCGATATAAAATTGCACTTTTTCATGATTTTGAGCTTCACTAAAACTGTGCCATTTTTCCTAACAAAGGCTTCAACTGAGCCTATATATGGTGAAATTAAGAAAAACAACCTTTTTAAGGAAAATATCGAGAAAAAAGGAAAAGACAAAAATCGTCTTTTTTCGTCATTTTTTGTGGACTATAGCCCGCGATATAAAATTGCACTTTTTTCATGATTTTGAGCTTCACTAAAACTGTGCCATTTTTCCTAACAAAGGCTTCAAACTGAGCCTATATATGGTGAAATTAAGAAAAACAACCTTTTTTAAAGGAAAATATCGAGAAAAAAGGAAAAGACAAAAATAGTCTTTTTTCGTCATTCTTTGTGGACTATAGCCCACGATTAAAAATTGCACTTTTTTCATGATTTTGAGTTTCACTAAAAGCTGCCATTTTTCCTAACAGAGGCTTCAAATTGAGCCTATATATGGTGAAATTAAGAAAAACAACATTTTTTAAAGGAAAATATCGAGAAAAAAGGAAAGACAAAATCTTCTTTTTTTCGTCATTTTTGTGGACTATAACCCACGATTAAAAATTGCACTTTTTTCACGATTTTGAGTTTCACTAAAAATGTGCCATTTTTCCTAACAGAGGCTTCAAACTGAGCCTATATATGGAGAAATTAAGAAAAACAACCTTTTTAAAGAAAAATATCGAGAAAAAAGGAAAAGACAAAAATCGTCTTTTTTTCGTCATTTTTTGTGGACTATAACCCACGATTAAAAATTGCACTTTTTTCACGATTTGAGTTTCACTAAAAATGTGCCATTTTTCCTAACAGAGGCTTCAAACTGAGCCTATATATGGTGAATTAAGAAAACAACCTTTTTTAAAGGAAATATCGAGAAAAAAGGAAAAGACAAAATTCGTCTTTTTTTCGTCATTTTTTGTGGACTATAGCCCACGATTAAAAATTGCACTTTTTTCATGATTTTGAGTTCACTAAAACTGTCGCATTTTTCCTAACAGAGGCTTCAAACTGAGCCTATATATGTGAAATTTAGAAAAACAACCTTTTTTAAAGGAAAATATCGAGAAAAAAGGAAAAGACAAAAATCGTCTTTTTTTCGTCATTTTTTGTGGACTATAGCCCACGATTAAAAATTGCACTTTTTTCATGATTTTGAGTTTCACTAAAACTGTGCCATTTTTCCTAAAAGGCTTCAAACTGAGCCTATATATGGTGAAATTAAGAAAAACAACCTTTTTTAAAGGAAAATTCGAGAAAAAGGAAAAGACAAATTCGTCTTTTTTTCGTCATTTTTTGTGGACTATAGCCCACGATTAAAAATTGCACTTTTTTCATGATTTTGAGTTTCACTAAAACTGTGCCATTTTTCCTAACAGAGGCTTCAAGCTGAGCCTATATATGGTGAAATTAAGAAAAACAACCTTTTTTAAAGGAAAATATCGAGAAAAAAGGAAAAGACAAAAATGTCTTTTTTCGTCATTCTTTGTGGACTATAGCCCACGATTAAAAATTGCACTTTTTTCATGATTTTGAGTTTCACTAAAACTGTGCCATTTTTCCTAACAGAGGCTTCAAATTGAGCCTATATATGGTGAAATTAAGAAAATCAACCTTTTTTAAGGAAACTATCGAGAAGAAAGGAAAAGACAAAAATCGTCTTTTTTTCGTCATTTTTTGTGGACTATAACCAACGATTAAAAATTGCACTTTTTTCACGATTTTGAGTTTCACTAAAACTGTGCCATTTTTCCTAACAGAGGCTTCAACTGAGCCTATATATGGTGAAATTAAGAAAAACAACCTTTTTTAAAGGAAAATACGAGAAAAAAGGAAAAGACAAAAATCGTCTTTTTTTCGTCATTTTTTGTGGACTATAGCCCGCGATATAAAATGCACTTTTTTCATGATTTTGAGTTCTCACTGTGCCATTTTTCCTAACAGAGCTTCAAACTGAGCCTATATATGGTGAAATTAAGAAAAACAACCTTTTTTAAAGGAAAATATCGAGAAAAAAGGAAAAGACAAAAATAGTCTTTTTTTCGTCATTCTTTGTGGACTATAGCCCACGATTAAAAATTGCACTTTTTCATGATTTTGAGTTTCACTAAAACTGTGCCATTTTTCCTAACAGAGGCTTCAAACTGAGCCTATATATGTGAAATTTAGAAAAACAACCTTTTTTAAAGGAAAATATCGAGAAAAAGGAAAAGACAAAATCGTCTTTTTTTTCGTCATTTTTTGTGGACTATAGCCCACGATTTAAAATTGCACTTTTTCATGATCTTGAGTTTCGTTAAAAATGTGTCATTTTTCCTAACGGAGGCTTCAAACTAAGCCTATATATGGTAAAATTAAGAAAACAACCTTTTGTAAAGGGAATTTCGAGAAAAAAGGAAAAGACAAAAATCGTCTTTTTTTCGCCATTTTTTGTGCACTATAGCCCACGATTTAAAATTGCACTTTTTTCATGATTTTGAGTATCATTAAAACTGTGCCATTTTTCCTAAAAGAGGTTTCAAACTGAGCCTCTATATGGTGAAATTAAGAAAAACAACCTTTTGTAAAGGGAAATATCGAAAAAAAAGGAAAAGACAAAATCGTCTTTTCATAATTTTTTGTGGACTATAGCCCACGATTTAAAATTGCACTTTTTTCATGATTTTGAGTATCATTAAAACTGTGCCATTTTTCCTAAAAGAGGCTTCAAACTGAGCCTCTATATGGTGAAATTAAGAAAAACAACCTTTTGTAAAGGGAAATATCGAAAAAAAAGGAAAAGACAAAATCGTCTTTTTTTCCTCATTTTTTGTGGACTATAGCCCACGATTTAAAATTGCACTTTTTCATGATCTGAGTTTCGTTAAAATGTGCCATTTTTCCTAACGGAGGCTTCAAACTAAGCCTATATATGGTAAAATTAAGAAAACAACTTCTTGCAAGGGAAATTTCGAGAAAAAAGGGAAAGACAAAAATCGTCTTTTTTTCATCATTTTTTGTAGACTATAGCCCACGATTTTAAATTGAACTTTTTTTATGGTTTTGAGTTTCATCTTATCCCAGAATGATTTGAGAATGCACTTTTTTCACTTTTATCCTGGAAATGAAAGCTGAGCCATAGTGTAAATTTTATCAAAATGAAAAAATTATTTTGTCAAACACTTTTACACAATAGGTATAGTTTTATTTGAAAAAAAAAATCGTATACACATCTAAGTTTTAAATTGCTTCAGAGTATATAAACATTTTTATCTGTTTAGCATTGCTCTTATGTTTCCCAATTAATTCGACACATAACTGCGTAGTTACTGGAATATTAATGTACTGATTCATGTTGGTATTATTTTTTTTCTTACTGCGAGTAAATGAAATAAACTCTTTTTTTTTAATTTTATCGCGGAATCCAATTGCAATGATTATAATTAATGTAACAGCAATCAATGCAAATAAATTCCAATACCTTTACCTATTTCAATATGTACATTCTTTTCACGTCCTTCAAGTGGGGTGCTCCCTAGCGACGACCGCATTCAATTAAATATCAGTTTAAATGAAACTAAAAAACGCGTAATAAACAGAAAAATCAATCCAATTATCAATATTTAATGGGAATTCTAATTGCGCTCAGCAAAACTGCACCCAGTGGAATTTGGAATTGAAATTTATTTTCCATCCAAAAACGGTGGCGAATGCGTGACATTTTTTTGTTTCACAAAATCCAATTTATCCATTTCCGCATAATGACTGCGTGACTAATTACTGTAGACTACAAATAATTGCTTAAGTAGTTTAAATTTTGAATTTGGATTGTTTTGAAAATTTAAAGTTTATTCAAATTTCAAGTCCTCTGGCGGATGAAATGCTCTCAACATGTGGTCAGAAATTGAATCATCCAAAAGATATCTGATTGTCGTAGTTTGTTTTGAAATTCATGACCAAATGACAGCACTGCTGCTAGTCAGATGCAGGCTTGCAAAATTCACGTCCGCCTTTAGAGGTATTGTTTCCTCTCGAGTGTTTCTACCCGTATCTACATTTGTGTTTTTGTACGAAGCGAATAGCGCACAAAGAAGCTCATTCTGTTGTGCCAACACCAGAGGATGTGATCTCATCTCAACATCCCCTATTTGGGCTTTGCCTGTTTACCTCATGTCTGTGATATTGCTGCTGTGCTTCGCGGTCTGTCGGAAGATTATACAACTTCAGCCATGGAGAAGGGATGATGTTCACAGCAGCAGCAAATGAATCGAAGGACAAATCGCCTGGTAGCTAAATGCATTTTGGAGGTACTCGTATATCGAAAAAGGACCTCCCTGTATCGGATACATGGAAGGAGTTTATGCCAAATGAACACAATATGCGAACGACTGTGACAATAATTGAATTGCTTTGTTAATTAGTAAGAGTTTTGTTTCCGTATTGGTGTGTATCGAAAGGATTTTCGTAGAAGTACATTTAAGTCGAATTTCGGTAACCTAATTAAACATGTTGCAAATTGGATGAGTGGCTTAAGCAAACATACCGGTGAAATTGGGTTCGAATTCGAGTGGAGACATTTTGCATTGGCTGTGTTTTCATTCAGCTGATGACTCTTACTTTCTAGGAGCCGCTCAAGCATCCATTAATATAGTCGATGGAGTTTGAAATACGGGCAATAAGCTCAAAAAATTTAAAGACAATTCTGTTCTGGTTCTGATTTCACATGCTAGGATGGTTATTGAGTGAACTTTTAAATAGCCTTGGCAAACAAAATTCGCTTCCAAGGGATTATGAGTACGCTTGTAATGCATTTTGCAGAGGGCGAGTGATAATAAGAAGGTTTTAAAGACCGTGAAGTGCCTTGAAACTCAGTTGAATTTGTGATTCAAACCACTACATTACCTTAAAAACCTGCCCTTAACCCTCCTGTTCTGGCTTAAGCAAAATACGTAAAAGCGGTTGTCACAATATAAATATACTTTAAGAAAACAATCAATTATTATTTCGAGCTGAAAAGCCTTCATAAGCCAAGCTTCTTTACTAAGAACTTACTTCTTAGCTATTTAAAAATAACCACGAACTAAATATGTACTCATTTGACTGTCCAAGCTTTGCCTTTGAGTTAATTATGTAAAAGCATTAAGAACCTGGCAGAAGAACTTAACATCCTGTGCAGAACTTGCTGTTTAACTTGGCATTCCCAAACCTTACAAGCCAAAGTTATAATTTAAAAAGCGCTCCATTCTCAACCCATGCTTCCGAACAATGAATAAATTCCTCAAATACTTCAAAGAAAAAAAAAATTATTCTCATTTCATGAAAGTTACACCTTTCAATTTAGTCATTGGTCTGAGTTCACTTTCATTACGAATTCATGCTTCAACACTTCTTGCAGTCAACTATAAGTGAAGCAAACTTTCAAGCGAACCATCTCCTTTGAATGAAATTCCTTCTGGATGAACAAACTCAACTTGTGACAAACAGCACTAAAGCAGGCATCATAGTCTGATGGTGAAAGTTTTCTATACCTCCGCCTTTAATTCTTCTTCCTCTCTTTTTTTTTAATAGAAAAAAAGGACGAATAGATTCGTAGAGCAAAAGGATATTCGCACAGACTTTGCTTTTAAGTAAATCTTGTTTGTCTTTTGTTTGGTGATATCTATTCCTTGAGGGATTTCAGAACTTAAAGGATTTCCTTGAGAACACGTTGAGCAAGTCTCAAGCAACATTATCATGCCCCTCTTTAGCGTACGAAAAATTAATATTAAAATCGAGTAAATGTCCATTCAAGTTGGAGGAGAAATGCACGCTGGTGGCCAGCGCTTAATGTTGAGTATCTGTTCGAATCAGAAGCGTTTTTCGTTAAAAAAGGGACCTTCGATATGTCTTCATAAAAGCCTATGTGTTGGCAGCCTCTTGTCTTGCTTAATGTTTCCACCTCTTACGGTTCTACTATAATGATGTTCTGGTTTATTTAATCACAATTTGAGCAGATGAGACATAAATCTGTGAAGACATCCTTGTTTCTCATAATTTTTTACGATGCACGAATGGTTTTGCCTTATTTTGAGAGTGCCAGCAGTACTCATGGAAGAGATGAGGCTACCAAAATATTTAGATGTAATTAATCAAAATAAAACGAAAGACTCAGTAGCCAAAAAATTCATCACTTGCGCCACGGCAAAGTTACCAACTTACAAAATCTTGACGATTTAAGGATATCAATTTAAATGAAATAGATAATATTATAAGAGAAAGACCAGTTCAACTTCTCGTCGAAGGTTTTTTTGTAAACATCCTTAACCAAGTGGACAAGAGAAATGCGATGGTTCTCAGGTTCCCATCAAATGCATAAAGAAAAAGAAATTTGAAAGAGTCTGAAATGGCTTTTCCTACCCGGTTTTAATTCAAAAAATTAATCTTTCATTCACCCAATCCTGACTTATGTGAGTTCGCTATTGTGAAACAAGCTCGCTTAGTGATATTCCTTCTTTTGATTTTACGTCGCTTTTTATACTCAGAATTCTCGGCTATGTGAGGAATTCTTTCTTGTGATTTGCACATGGCACGAACGCTTTGTTTTATCCTTACCCTTTGTGCTTTATTATTTGTGAGGTAAGAAGTTTTATACCACCAATTCAATTAGAAGTTACCATATCACAGAGTTTTTTTTCACTGATTTCGTAGCTAAAGTGGAAGAAAAGATTTATCCAGTCTTGCATTATCAAAGAATGCAAAGCTTCAAGCCCAACTCGACCTTAGAACAGAAAACTTTTCAAAGGTTTAACTTTTATTTGTTTTTCATAAAAGGATATCACAGCAACGGCTATCGAAAAGATCTCTTACTGAAAGACTGTGATGAGAGCTTCTTTTACATGGAAATCGCGGCAGTGAAACCGTACTTTAATAGACTTTTCCTTCCACGGCTACGTACAGTGTGACCATTTGCTTCTCTCAAAAATATTAATAATATATATATAAATAATATATTTATATATGAATATTCCACTTCAATATTTTTTCATTCCACTTTAATATTCCATCAGATCCAACTGAAAAATATAAACTAAATACGTAAGATAAGATCTTAAGAAAACATCAAACATTTATTTTAAACGCAACAAAATAAAATAAAAATCTTCAATAACAAAAATTAAAAACTTTAAATGAAAAAAAAACAGTTCTTTATTCTAATTGAAAATGCACAGAATTAAGTAGGTCTGAATGTTAAAAATTTTGAAATTAAGAAGCTTCCCAATCGTAAAATTAACAAAGAACATAACTGATATGACAATACACACTTTTGAAACCCCTAACCTACAAAGTATTTAAAACTGTCAGAAAAATTCAAGTATGCGGATTCTGCAAGTTAAATCAATTAAAAAAAAACATATGCGTAGAATTCGTTATTGATCTGTTGAGACAAATAGATCAAGGTCTGCCATATAACATGACCGTATTAAACAAAACGCGAAATGATATTGTGCTATAAGTTAACCCGTATGGCTCTGAGAACATTTCGAAAGTTATTCAAGGACTATAGAATTTAAAAATTGTTTCTTAAAAATTACAACGCACCATAAAATTTTGGACTTAAGTTTCCCATCACAATACTGCATGTCATCGTCTAGCATTTAAAAATTTTACCCAGGTCGTATTTTGTTTTTTTTTCAGTATTATTATCAAAAAAATTAGAAAATATTTTTATCTAAATATTCTTTTTGAAAATATTCTCTGCAGCTCATATCATATTTCACATTGGTCACACTGCTTCATTGCTTCATTAACCAACCTCCCGTGCAGCTCCTGGTGCAAAAAAAATCGGTCGAAATTCCGTCCTTCAATCACTCGGAAAAACACTGACTGTCTTTTGATTTACAAAAAAATTGGCGAGACGGACCCGCACACAGCGGGCTTCGTATCACCGAATAATGTACTATATTATATATTTTTGAATTAAAATTTTTCATAGCCTACTTCTTGGCGCAAATTTAAATAGCGTAGTGGGGGTCACTCGAAGGATTCAGCGAATCCTAAGAGTATGCAACACAATATTTCTTTAATTTTAGATTTCTCAGATACCATACAAAGTAAAAGCTTTTTATAGCTCTTCTAGTAATAATATAACAATAACAATAAGATTTTCAAGATGGGAAATATAAGGACCTAAAACGATCACAAGATTAAAAGATTATTTGATGCAGGCTGATGGACGGGAATATTGCCCACTTTTAGTTGTTCAGTTGCTCCATGCAAATCATTGTATACTTCAAGGTGTTAATTTGGAATGTGATATATGAAGCACTACCCTTGTATGGTGAGCCCCATTCACTTCTTACTTTATATTATTTTGATTTGTTGTAGCAGTACACCTTCTGTCTTCTTATAAGCTCTTTGACAGACGGACGGAAGGACAGCGGAGGCTTAGTAATAGGGTTCCATTGGACTCTTTGTGAACGGAACCCTAAAAACAAGTAAACCAAATCACAATCTATCTTTCTCACACGTAACAAAAATAGGATCAAGATTTTTTTCGTATACCACAAAAAACTCAAAAGTACCTCAGTCATCACAATCTTGAATTGTTTCCCAAATCTCTCTCTCTCTCTCTTTCGTTTCAAACTCGACTAATCCTTTCATCAGAAATACAATTTCCCTCATGCAATTCTCTATTTTGTAAGCAAAAAGCACTTGCAATGATCCTTTAGAAGTACTCTACACACGCTTCCGTAATTCTGTAAATCTTCAGATTGCAAAGTAAATTAACGCCTTACCCAAGCAAGATATCACCCAGCAGACCGTTGACCATAGATTCATTTCATTTGCCACTTTCTGGGCACGAGCATCAAGACAGAGCAAACGAAACACTAAAATAAAGGATCCATTCTCGTCGTAACGAGGTGATTGTGCAGTATGTGATGACCACTATCTTGCATCCTGGGAAAACTACCCATTAAACTTCATGCAATGGGGGGTACATTGTTTCATTTAAAGGAACCATCCACAACAATTGACCAAGAAAAACCAACTGAAAATTGCATGCATCCTGTTTGGTATCTCCCTTTTCAAGATACACAAACATACTCTACTCGTTTATCCCACTTAATTGGTCCAATGCGCCTTGTGCTGAGATATAGTCTAAGAAAAAGTGATTCCGTCCTTCAGTGCAATAATATTAAGTAAAAAACCCTTGCCTTGCTCAGTTTAGTCATGAATAAGGATGTATAAGGATGTATAAAAACGGTTTCAAGGAATCGATTAAATCAAAGACAATGGCCAATTTGTTCATGCTTACATGGTAGTTTCGGTTAACCGGATATTACAATGAATGCGTTTAAAAGTGCATGCGGCCACTCGTGTAATTGGATTTAAAAGGATAATAAACTGAAGATTAATGGCTACATACTCGTTTTTGGCAACGAAGCTGTACGCTACCAGGGCTATAAATTATGCTCAAGACATGGTCATGACCCCTTATAATGAGATAATAGGAACGATCCCTCGAATTGGAAAGAGTTATGTAATCGCATTCACTGCAGAAATGTTTTCGGAGGAAAAAAATGTTTTCGAAATTCAAGGCGTGCACGAAAAAATAAATTACTATTGAATGAAAACTCTGAAAGCAACGCAGGACCTACTGATGATTGGACGCTCTATGAAAACGGTAAGCACTGACTGGCGACAATGCTATTTGGACCACTTCGACAGAAGCGGTGCTCTGGCCTATTTTGGGATAAAGAAAACTGATTTTTGAATTTTTGATTTTAAAGTGTTGAACACTAGACAAAAAGTGTTTTCATAGATAGCTGGGGCTCGTTTTATTAAAAAAAAGAAGTCGCCAATGATAAGTTTGAGAAATATGAGATTTTTTATCTTACAAATTTATTGAACCGTCATGTCGATTAAAAATGTCTTTTCCTAAGAATCCGGAGCCTAGCTTAAATTCGTTCAAGCACGCAGATCGGTTATATTAGTTCAACTGTACACATCTGTCTTTCAATTGAGCTCCGCTTGGCACCGTCTCCCGGAATATGAGAAGATTCAAAAATACAAATAAGTTTGATTCCAAAATATTCCTTTACGAATACTTGGCCAAGGTCACGAATTGATTTTTAGGGTTCCGTACCTCGAAAGGAAAAAACGAAACCCTTTTAGGATCACTTTTTTGTCCATCCGTCTGTCTGTCAAGACCCATTATCTCAGAACCGCGTGGAGGTATCAATCTGGAATTTATATCAAATTTACTGTCCCTTATAGCTGTGAAATCAAACTTCTATGTCAACGCAATCAAAAGAAACAGCAATTTATTCCGCATATTTTCAAACTCGCAAGAACTCACAAGGGAATCAAAACCTAAATTAAAATTGTGATTATAAACACAATTGTAGTTACCGCAATGACCGCGACTTATCTCTTTGTATGGGGAGAGGATAAAATATTATATTTTGATATTGTCAAAACTTATTATCAGACAGCTTATATAAAATAAGGAGTTACTGAAACAATAAAGGGACCTTTGTCTTTAAAGGTACCAAAACTATGACTCGATAAAAGTTTGTACGGAATCCTCGATGCGCGAGTCCGATTCTCACTTGGACGTTTTTCTTCATTTAAGTTCATAATAAATTTTTCTATTTTTAATTAACTTTTTTTTTATTGACCTATTTTGTAAATACATATTTTCTCGTTATTAAATTTATTTTTTTTTTAAATCTTATAAGATCATTGAATTAACACAATCTCACAATTTAAATCAGTTTCGGAATCTAACTGATGATAAATGAATTTTATATTGAATAAAAATTGGCATCCATATTTAATAAATTAAAAACAATGTCTTTTAACAATTAATAGACAAATATTCAAGCTATATACTATATGTGTGTGATCACTTCCACAAAACCTTTATGTGAATTGCGACATCAATTTAAATTCCTTCCCTTTAAAATCTTTACCAGCACTGAATAAGCGGGAGTGTTTTTTTTTTTTGCTTGCCTTAACACTCCAAAACATCCACGGCTTAACGACAATCCTTTCGAACGTTACACGATGAAAAACAGTTGACAGTACTGATTACTCTGACAAGGCTTCAAGCTGTCGCTAAAATAAGGAAAAAAATTATCTTTCACCACTCAAAACCACTTAAAAATTTTCCAACCGCGACGATAACTTTTAACAGCTGGAAACTGAGTTCTGTTGATGAATTTCCAACTAACCAGTGACAGTATGAAACTTTCAGAAACTAAAAATAAAAAAAAAACAGTCTTCAAACATTGCCAGGTAGGCAACAATGAGTAATACCAACTGCTATCGATAAAAGGGATGAAAAATGTGTTAAATTAATCTCCCTCCAATTTACTGTGTGGAAACTTTTATTTTAATTAAAAAAAATAAAGGAAGGAAAGGAAAAGTTTTTCCATGGATAGCGGGCCCTTTGAGGTAGTCCTAGTGTCTAGTTTGTAAAGAAAATAATGTACAGCATACGAAAAGCAAATATAATTAAATTTAAAGAATTTTGAATCCGCAGAAAACCCTAACAATGTGATGTTTTGATGATGTACTTTCAAACGAATCAATTTGAATGATTCATCCTAGACTAGGACTTGAAAATGAATGTTATTTTCGAATCGAATGCAGTCGTTCTGGTCGACATCATGATTCTATATTCAATACTCTAACGACTTGTCATGGTGGCGTTCCGCGTTCTTACTTACATACTTAAGGTGGCGCTACAGTCAATTGCTTTCTTGACCAAAAGAAACAGCGATTGACAAGAGTTATTCTTCATTTGATTTCAGTGCTGAGGTCAGTGTCTGAGTTGATAGCGGTGCCTTGGTAGACAATGTCTTAGACTACCTCAAAGTTATAGCAGTCTTTTGTGACTTTCTGTCCGAGATATCGATGTTGGGAGTCCTTTCTCGTTGAAAGCATATAGTATACTTTTTCTTGCCCTTATTATACTATCTGCCGTGTTGGGTGCCACTGTTACGGATTCTACGCTGACCAAGTCGGATGATCGCGGAGAGCCAAATTTAAAGCTGGATTATTGTGTTTCCAAGAAAACCAAGCTGATTTTGATTTGCTCGAAGGCCGTGATATTCCTCAGATCTTGTCCCTACCAGAATGATTTGAAGTTATTTTGCTTAAAAAGACTGAGACTTAAAACGAAACAAGAAACAAAGTCACCATTCTTTTTAAGTCAGTAACTAGTGTATTCAATTTTGACCAGTCATTGAATCAAGTCAAATTATTGCATTCTTTTAATTGATTAATCGAATTCACTTGAAGATAGTCCACGCTATCTGGTGGGCTAATGAGTTGTGATCCCTCTTATCTCGATCACAGTGGAAGAAGAAACTTATTCAAAAATCACATAATGCTGAAGTTAATCCATTTACTTGAAATGAATTAACACAATTTTAATCGAATTCCCTGACTTCAATTAGAGAGTTTATGACTTCAAGGAAAACTATAAATTCACCGCTGACTTCAACTTATCTAAGGTGCATTCGTTTAGTTTCCGAAAATGATTTCAATTCAATAATTGCAAGTAATTTAGTGCTCCAGTCATTCGCTTCAAGTGATTCACGACTTGTTCATTTGCAGTCTTGTTTAATTCAAATATATCAATCAAAAGTTTGAATTCTTTGACTAAAGATCCATGAATGAATTCCCAAAAAAAAATGCATTCTTTTAAAACTCTGAACCACAGCAACATCATTTCCTCTGGATAGTAACTTGAATGAGCAACAAGTTGGACAAAGTTCATATCATTGAGGCACATCAAAATTAGTCACTATTAAGTTGCTTGTATATTTTTCTGGAAGTCAATTGTGAGAATGTATTTTGAAATCTTGAAAGAGTAGTTGAATTTTAAATTCGAATGCCAGTAAGGACTTCATCAAAAGCGGGCGAGAAACCATATACCTGAAGTGTTCTTCATACGAAATAGAGATCCTTTATTCAAACCTAATGCCTTAATTCCGCCCAATAAAAGTTAATGGGGTTTTTGCGTAGCACCCTGGGTTAAAAAAAAAATCATCGGATTCTAAATACCAATTTCGAGTCAAATGCAATGTTTTCCTTTAATCTCTCGTCCAAAAACAAAAGATCCCAACACCTCTATTCTTCTCCACATAAAAAAAAAAGAGTAAAATCAAAGCAAACAAAAGTATTTCAAAAGCCGCACCATTTTGGGGCAAAAAAACTTGGCACTTGAGGTGAGAAATTCCACGAAACCCCCAAAAGAGCTAGGAGTGAATAACTTTGGAAATGCTGTTTTCCAAGTTTATTTTTTTGGGTTTTTCACCAGGAAACTAAGTCATTTGCCGAAGCACGTTTGCACATCGTTGATAATTTATTGTTTGCTATTATCCGTTCTAGAACTGAAGGAGCGCCAGATGAGAGACGCGCAAAATGGCATCATCTTATGGCTAGCGTTTTATTTCCCTGCATGAATGCACAAACGGGTGCTATATGAAGGCGAATGCGTGATTGTGATGGGAAAGCTCGACGATGCAGAGGGTGCTGAAAGGTACTGCAGTGAAATGAGTGCACTGTGTGTGTTAGAAGCAGTTCCATAATTTACAATATTATCCCTTGTTTTCCCATTGAAATTGAATGCAGGAGGAGCGAAAGATAGTTTGGACAAAAGAGTCGTAAATAACAGCATACTGCTTGGAACAATAAGTACTGGAAGGGTTTATTACCATGTGTTTTATTTAGGGGAACGAGGAATAAAACTTTTTTAATGGCAAAAAGGATGTGTTTCACTATGGGACGAGGAGAAGTAAAAGAATATAAACTTCTGCACCATTAATTGAAGTATTTAAGATTTTAAAAAATTCATTTATAGTAATGACTCTGGAAAATGTTAGAAGCCAAACGTAAGCAATCGTTGTTCTAAGTAAAAAAGGCTTTTAAGGTTAAAGATTCGACTGAAGTATGTGAAGAAGCAGCTTGAAGTCGACCACTTAATGTGAGTCGTTTGGTCAATGTCTATTAAACAGAAAGGGTAGAAAAAAAGGTGATATTAAAAATTACTCATGCGATTTCAAATTTCTTTTAGTTTTACACCTCCTGTAGACAAATAAGCTGATCTATGTTGAATTACTGAAGCATGGAAAAACAAATTTTCGTCGACGAGTATGACCCGAAATATTTTTTCCGAACCCAATCCCAAGGAAACACAACCTGCTGATGTCATCATCTAGACGTGACTATGTAATACTATTGTCTATGAAATATATCGAGAAAGAGAGGAGACTACAGGAGTCAATGCATGAGATCTCGGATCTAGGAAAATCATAACCTTCATCTTTTCATGATCCCACCTCTCGACAGTGATTCACGTTATATTGAATTCGTCACTGGTTTTGTATTCCTTTGCCGAAGCAAGGATCATCATAGACTGACATATTCCTTGCCAAATATCGTCTTCTCTTTATAACTCAAGCGTTGAGGTTAAGGGGTTCGTCAAGATGGCCCCTTATGATGTCTCCAAACTGCAGTAGTAAACTGAAAAAATACTACGATGTCTCGCTCTCCAGGGATTATAAACACCCTTTTACGAAGGCGAAGAAATGAAAGACCTTTGCACTTGCTCTTCATTTGAATTACCTTTCGATTACTCGATGCTTGGAGTCCGATATAAACTTATTTGCATTCGTTCAATTCGCAGTATTTTTTTCGCCACTTTCTTATTTTGATATGGCTCTATTTTTTGGAAATTGCTTTATCAGTCTGCTGCAAGTTTTATATTTTCATAGGCAATCACATAAGCTTCAGAAATTAATATTTTGACGAAACGAGCTTGGAGCATGACAGTCAGTCTTCTGTCGTTGATCGACCACTGCAGTTATAGCGCCTTTGATTATATCCCCAAAGCAAATGATGACTGGACCGTATTTGGAGATCTGATTCCATGACTAGAGCTTGGACCTATCACTAATTTGATACAATCGAAAGGCAGGCGTTTAACAAAATCCGACACCCAGCGTTTTGTGAAATACTTTTGAATCAAAACCGAGCGTTCAAGTTACTTAAATTTTCAAATATAGTATTTGATTGCTTTTTCATGAAATGGGTACAAAAAAATCTTTCTGTCTCGAACACATTTAATTAAAAAAAAAATGTGCTTTATGTATTCACAAATCAACATGAGCAGCGACCATACAGAATTGAACGTTGAATCATAATATTTATAAAATAAGTCCGCTCAAATACTATATTCACAAATATTCACAAATGCAACTAAAAATATTCATACGATTTCAGCAACTAAATGGAATAATTGCTCAAGTGAACTTGACGGAAAAATATAAATTTCCATCTGCATCATGACGAATCGCTTGAGTAAACCTCGCCATTCCGCTCTAAATACATCGAAAGAAAAATCAGCAAATTTACCACAGTCCCCGCCCCATTTTACGCTTTCGCGATCAGCATTGAAAATAATTTACAAAATTTTAATTCACATGACAAATCTACATGCCTGCCAAATATGTAATTTAATTCAAAAAGAGCGCAAAAAAATATATTTCAAGTCGATTGTCAAATAAATTTTTGTATTTCACTGTCAAACAAAAACTACCGCGTTCCAAAAAAAAAAATCCGTTCGTTTTGATTTGAAAATGTCACATCATCTACACCTCTGCAGCTTTCATTCATACGAGTAGTTTTCGAAATATACGAGTGTGTATCACATCCGTACTCTGCAATTCAAAATAATCATTAATTTCGAATTGGAAATTAGCTTTAAGCAAATAAAATTTATAAAATTAGAATAAAGAGCTTTAATTTGAAATGGCTTCTGTCAGAATGGAAGCGGGCCAAATTCTAGAAATAATGATAATGTCATTCTTACATGACACAAGTACTTTTTTTTTGGTTGTTGCCGCCGAAAACAAATGTCTTTTCATCTAAGAAGTGTCGTCTTCGATCAACATTTTGCAACGACGGAAATTTTATGTAAACAATTGAGTTTGCCATCAAGGTTCTGACAGCTGGCAATTCTTATTTGCAATAAGATTTGTTTATACACAAAATGTGAATCACATCTGTTTTTGGAAAAGCTGTTGGCAGCCAAAGTGGTGTGGAATGAGACATATTAGAAAAACTTTGTGTCTAATAAAAATATAACTAAAGTCATCCGAAGTCTCAACAGTGAGCTTGATGTTAAGGTACTCCATTAAGATGGTTGAGGTCCGTTTCCAACGCCGGAACGTTAATGGTCAAGTGGATTATTTTTCCTGTAATCATTTTTTTATTTAACATTTTTTATTCAACGTTGCCTCCTTTTTTAATGATTCTATAATGTTCACTGGTAACGATTTGGGATTCTTGTTTCTTTTTTCAAACACCTGTTGTTGTTGTTCGATTGTGAATTTGCCTGGTTGTAAACCACACTGATATAGACTTTCAAACAGTATAGCACAAGAGATCTCAAAAGCCACGTTAAGAAGAAAAATCCCTCTGGAATTGGTTCCGTTTAGAAAGACTTCTCTTTCCAGGACCAAGCTAAATGCGACAGTAACGCACTACGAGTAGGCGAAGGTCGATAGCATTGGAATCACGAACTCGGTATCTATTGGAGTGCGGCATGCTTGAATTATAGCAAGCAGGAAAGTGTAAATTGGCTTTCACATCATTATTAAAATTTCAAACAAAAATGCATACATAAACGTGCATCTGGAAATTTCCACAAAGCAAATGGTTTTTCAAATCATGCTCAATGTAATGAAATAAATATTTCCATGGATGGCTCAACATGTAAGCATGATTTGATACAGCTGCAATCCCCGAAAAGTGGCAAAAAACACTTAAAAAAAGAGCTATGCTTGGTGCAATTGTAAGGCCCACTTTAAAAGATGTACACATAAAAAGCTTTGAAATATCTTACGAACAATTATAAAAAACTTTCTACCGAAGTTCGGACTCGGTGACGGCAACTTTTAGAATGTTAACTCCAATTTTCGATCGTAATTCTCACCCTAGTAGACAGGTAATAAGAAGTTTAGTGCAAAAATTTTAGTCTACATATTCGTTGTGTGATGTTGCCGTGTCATAAATATCGCTGACATTGAGGCGTCCGTCCAAATCAGTAAATTCCACGGCGTTCTCAAGAATTGGGCATCGACAAAACCATATTAAGATGTATTTTACGTTAGGAACTTGGTTTACACCCAAACAAGATCAAGCTGACTCAAGATTTGAAGCGACATACATTCTCTGATTTAGCTCTTGAGAAGATGCGCCCAGATGTGACGAAGCTCACTTTTGGCTCAATGGGTTCGTCACTAAGCAAAATATGCATTATTGGTCGTGTGAAAATTAACATTTGCTTCATGAATCACCACTTTATCCACAAAATATGGTGCGGTTTGCATGCTGGGGCGTTATTGAGCCAATTATTTTCGTACACGAGAACGATCGTCTCGTTGCTGTTAATGGCTAAAGATTGTGCCACAAGCCACACAGCACACCTTACAATTTAAGTTTGGTCAGCGTGTTATCTCAAGAAACGGGCCAATCGATTGGCCGTGCGATTTAACGCTTCTAGATTATTTTTTTAAGTCATTGGCTTATGCCAAGAAGTCAACGCCGTTGGAGAAGTCTGAGCCAAGTTCGAAAGCTAAATAGCGGCCGTTTCACACGAAATGTGTGGCCAAGTCATCGAAAATTGGGTCCAACGAATCGACCAATGTAAACATGCCTGAGGTGGACATACAAAATAGTTTTGATTGTACTTCAAGCCGATAATAAAGTTTTTGAAATATCTTAAATGATTTGCGTTTTATTTAAAAAAAAAATTGTCAAGTCCTTATTGGAAAACCCTTTACTACAAATGTTAAAAGGCAGTGTTTACCGAACCTTGTGCACAAAGATGAGATATGAACGACGGGAAACAAATTGGAATAATATTGAAGAAGTCATCAAAACCAGATCGGCTGGGAACAATGTAAGCATGAAAAAAGGTAGAGTCCTAATATGACAGCGATTGAAGGTAAGCAAGAAAATCATTTTTTGCTTCCCTTAATTTTTTTTCCGGAAGTACAAAAATCAAAAAAAAAAGAAGGTACGAGCAATACATTGAAGTGAATAAATTCGTAGTCGGTAAGGCAAAAATCCGTAAACTATGTCAAATGAACAAACCATTGCTCGAGGTAAGTTTGCCTTAGCACAACGTTCTTGCAAAAAGGGAAGACCAAAATTACGACTTCAAAAATCCGGCAATCATCTTTACTATGAGGCTTTGCCTATTCCACTAGAAGCTGAGTGCAAGGGACCGTTAGTTGTGAAATTCGACTTAAGATCATACTCAGGTCCTCCAAGGATCCATGCACAATCACTATAAACATGTTCCAAATGCAAATATGGATACAAAACACTCAGAGTTTTCTTAAACATGAAACTGAGTTTAAACATTTTCTTTCAATACCTTGTATATCATAATTGTGTAAAAGCTCTGTCGCCTGATGACGTCCATTCGGCTAAAGTTATATTTCTCCTAACCTAGCAATGGAACTACTCATGCACTCCATTAAAATATAACATTCTTAGTCTTTACTAACAGGAAAGAATATTGATTGAAATTTACAACAAAGTTAGCCGAGGATATTAAAGCCTTAAATTTTCACACAAAGTTTTCAAATAATTTTTTTTTGCACGAAAAATTGATACTTGATATTCCCAATGAATTAAAATTAATGTCAAAAGTACAAGCGAACCTACAAGTAATAAAACATGATTTGCTGAGTAAATGAGAAAGCATTTCTGGTCAAATTTCTGCACATTCCCACCCGAAACATTCCACCGTCAACCGAGTGTGTGTTCCCCAAGAACTAAACTAAAAATTGGCACTCAGCCCAAGAATTTTTCGGAAAATCGTGGCGCGGTGATGCTATAAAAGTGGAAAAGATCTACCTCGGCTACGCTGCAGCACACAGCAGAGTCAGAGTAATGCTCCCAGTTTATTTGCGCGTGACTTTGCTCTTGGATAGTTTGTAAAGCCTCCGTCAATATCGTAATTTTGTCATTTTTGTTAAGTTCAGTAATTTTAGTGAAGGTGGAGGACGTTGCGTTGCTTTGACTTTGGTTGAACATAATAAAATTATCGGACGTGAATGGAGTCAGAATGAGCTTGCACTGAAAAGGAAATCATTCAGCTGAACATTTTCGGCCCACGTTTTGAAACAGATAGTTTTTTATTTTAAACATTTTTTTACATTTAAACTTTTTTTAACGTGACACATAAATATTAATTCAGCTTTTATTCAAGTTGTCAACATCATGATCAAAGACTGCATAAGAATATCTGGTGGAACATCTATGAGAAAGAAAAAAAAAGGGGGCCTATTTGACTTCCTTGAGGTAGGCTTACTCTCCAACAGGTTATCGTTATTCCAAGTTTGATTTATATTTAGTCGGTTGTTGAGTTGATGTTTGTCCCGAGATAATATGAACTCAATGTTAAAGCTGTTGAAACAGAGCTTTGTCCCATTCGATGTTCGGATTTTTTTTTTCCAATTTCTGCAGCTTTGGTGACGATATACTCCCTTTATTATTTTTATAACCTTGCATGTAGCCTAGCTCATATTTTTCATGATGTATTTGGAAGTCTCAAATTGTGTGTTTTTTAAAAGCCTGAGAAACTATTCATTTCAAGCCCCTTCAGAATGTTTTTGCGACTATGGAAAACTGTACCACCATCAACAAGAATTTGAGCCCGATTCAAACGAAAATTCGAACAAAAACACACAAAAATTTGAAGTGAGCTACAAAAGTAATACCCGGTCTACTCGGTCATAAGGTTTCGCTTCCAAAGCTTTTTCAGATATAAATAAGCAGCAGCTGTTGAAGAAGTTGGTGTGACTATAAAACAAGGTTAAATTGATGCTAAGCCAGCTGGGCCTTTTATTATGGCGGAGACGTTATGATGGGGACCATGTATGATAGTTTTGGAGGATAGGCTTCAGGGTCGCGGAAAACATTATTGATCATGCTGAACTCCTTCTTATGAAATCGAATCGAATTTTAGAGAAAACATCTCAACCGAACTAGTTTATCTATTTCAGGTCGAAAATCAACTCTAAAGCCACGCTCAAAACTCATAGATGGAAAGACCACAATTATGCTTTACAAAACCATCGTCTTGGCATTTTTTCTTTATGGAGCAGAATGTTTGCTAAAATGCAAGGCAGCAGGGAGGATTTTATGGTCTTGTGAAGTGAATCCGTCATAAAGCGAGAATGGCAAGAGGATGAGTACAAGCTGTTCGGGAATATCTTAGCTTCTAACCTCTAACTATAGGTTCAAAAATCTATCAATAACAGATCCAATGAAGCTTATTAGGGAAACCAGCTATACTCAAAGCTAAATTCCTTCGAGTATCATTGGTTAAGCCAGTAGATGAGCTATTTTGATTGAATTCAAGAAATATAACCTCGAGTGTGCGCATGACTTGTAATTTTTTTCTCAACAGATTCTCATAGACTCACCTCAAACATCGGTGTTAATAGACCGGGTATCATGCGAACTCTGTGCTTAAAACTGATCGAAATTGAGCTATATAGAACCTTAAAAATTATAATCAAGTCAATTTTGATCTTGCGGATACTTCGAAGCGGTCTTTCAAAAGTTGGGATATGCTTGAAACGGACAGCTAAGATTTGCTTGACTCTGAACATTCTTTATTCTCCGTCACAAGAAACATATCATTTCACGGCATCTCCCCTGCAAGGATATGGGTCCACTTTCGTTTGCTCTTATTTGATTTTTGCCAGCTTCTTGACAATCAGCTCTTCACATTTTGTAACCGCAGAGGAACGATCATATCGATCTCCTCAGATAATATTCTTTATTCGACTTCGGAATTGGAAATATGTCTCTTGATGTTACCTGTCGTTGTAATGGAAGATATTTTTCCTTTTTTGAAAAGATCTGATTTCTTTATAACATAATTAATAGCAGTTATAAAATTGATCAAGCAAGAGCTCCTTCAACCGGCGTCAAATAAAAAGTTTCGCCTGCAAATATTCTCTCAACTTAACTTATATTTAAGTATACCATGCGATCAGTCAGATGACACGATCACTAATTCATCCTGCTGCGGTAAAGTGCAACAATTCAAACAAAAATTTTTGAATATCGAAATCGACGCCAAAACTGTGAAAAACACACCCGTGTTATTTCCAGAAATGTTTACAACTTCACGATCCATAACACGTCTCTCGATCGTTTTCTTTCCGCACAGACATCAGAAAACACAAGTTAATTCACTCTTCGACCTTCCAGCACCAGTCCTCACCTTGATCTTGACCATGATGCGTGTGAAAATTGAGGAAACAGTTTCATAAATAGCATTCCGATCCTCAATCCAGCCATTACAAATTTAGCAAGGAATTTTGTTTATGAAAATTCCGATCCGTAATGCATGATGGCATGCAATTCCAAAGGCCTAGACCTTCAAAAGCTATTTCCGATTGAGCAGTGGTTGAATGAAATTTTGACAGGAGCACATCTGTACCTGGAAGCTATTTGTTGGCACAATTTATGATCGTTTTTGACGTCATACTTTAGTGGAAAAAGTAGAACTGTTTGTTTAGCTTATTCTGAAGTCTTCTTTTGGCTTATATGCAGGAATTCACAATTTTTTTTTCAAGTGAAATGAAATGTTTAAAATGAAAATAAACAGATACTTTAAATACCAGAACGAATGGTCGATTTATTTAGGACAGTCTTCATTAAGCGAGCTATAAATTCATTTATTAATGTTCATCCGTTTAATTGGTGCCATTTAATGACCTTTCATAAATCTTTACGATTGAGATATTTTTGGAAAAATTGGAACAGTATTTATCGGAAAGAAGAACAATTTTTAAGTGGACCTGATTCGGCAGAGACTGCACAGAGTAGAAAAATGCAACGGAAATATGAAGCACTTGAAATCGTTTGAGTAACAGCTTTACGCGACTGCAAACGTTGTCTTGACTTTCATCGAGATTTTCGAGACGCTTTTGCGTGGAAAAGTTTTTGTTTAATTAGATCACCCATAACATAAATTTCTCGCTCACCACGAGTACCGAGTTGAATCAGGAATTCCTTTTTTTGGTTTCATAATTTCCACGTTCTCAAGGGATTGTGACTCTTAATACTACTCTTGAAAGATTGTGTGGTGGTTCGGAACTCAGATACATTTATATTGTTCAATGGTTGGGGGTTCAAATAAGGGCAGAGACGTCGATATGGACTTCTTTCTACTCACTCAATTCGCAGAATTTTATTTGCCATATATAGATAGTTAGATCCTATTGCACATTTTACAGTGATTTGGAATATTGCTACCTTACAACTGAAATTTTTATTAAAATTTTTACATAATAAAATATAACAGAACTTAATTTAACATACTATAAAAACCTTCATACAAATGTTGACTCGAGTGGAGAGAGGCAGCGGTGAAAAACAATACTTGATTCCAAGATCATTTTTCGCAGAATTTAAATAAAATTGTTATAAACATTAAATGATACAAATAAATTATTGAGAGATAAATAAACTAATTTGTTAATAAAAAAATGCATAAATAATAAGAAAGACGAATGAACTTATTTTTAAATAAATAAATAAAAAGAACAAAAAAATAAACAAATATAATATTATAAAAAATAAATAAAAAACTGAACTTGAAATCAAATAACAATAAATAACATAAATAACAATAAATCAAATTAATCCTGAAATCAAGTGATTGTCGGATGAACTACATTTTCAAACATAGTTCGGACTCTTTCTTTGTAAGCAATTCAATGCAGCTCGTCAGTTCCAAAAAGCCAAAGTAAATTAAAAATCATTATTATAGCTTGTTTTTGCGGATATAGCTTTTTGCAAAATTATCCCAAAAAGGGATCCGTAGAAATAAATGGATTTCTTTTTTAAGACTTTCGATTAATGAGAGGATAAAGAATTTTTATTATTGTTAACTTTCCTAAAAGTAGACACAGATTAATGGTTTGTCCACGTGCGCACAAAGGTACTTGGTACTCGATCTATAAGTCATTTTTGAACATTTTAAATGGAGTATGGTGTTTGGCGGAAGACAAGCTTTACTTTTCCTAATAAAAAAAGACAGCCTTGGGCTCTGAAGCACTGATTTTAACCATCCAAGCTCGGCTATATAATTGGCGATATTAAGAAAATTGCTTCCAATTATTTTAACCTTAAACCAGATATCAAGTTTTCGACGTTCTTTTGACAAGCGTGGTGACTTGAATGTGAAGAATCCTTAAGCTGGAACATTTTCGTTTCAACGTTCCTTCCAGTTATTTCACAAAATCAAAATTGTCCCTATGACAGTTAATCGAAATATAACAAGTACGCGGCAATGGGAGCTAGTCAGGATATCATTTTTAGCTGCGTTTCGCAGTCGCATAGCAGACTTGAAAATAACCATCAAATCTTTTCCGCAAATAGAGCAAGTCTTCTCTTTTGTAAGAAGTTTCTTAGTGATTAATTCAAACTACATCGCACGTTTTCAAGCATTACTTGCTATATCAAAACATCCTGACTTTAGTCATAACATTACGCAGAAAAAAATCATATGTACCTTCATAAAGTACATGAAAGTCGATGAATAGGTGTATTGACGTGAAACCTGTTGGATTTTTCCAAACATCAAGTGCATTTATATTCATGTGCTAACAAGATTATTGTGGACTTCAAAACTATGGCCCTCCATCGGAGCAGACTGACTCCCAGTGAAAATAAATAATCCTAAAGGAAGGCAAATTTTGATCTAAAAATCAAGAAAACAGCGAATAGCCACATCTAAGCCAACTTTTATTGGTGGCATGTAAGTATGTTAAAAAAGAATATTATACGAATGTGAAATTTAAATATATCTCAACAAAATCGTTTAGAGAAATCAGCATTCTTTTTAAAGAAGAGAATCAAAGAGCAGTCGTAGACATGCTGGGGTGCTTTTCCCTTGAGCCACTTGAATTTTCACCGTTTTTAAGACAAAGTAAAATGAGAAGAATATTAAAAAAAAATATATAAACTGTCGAAGAACTTTAAAAGGCTTACCACGCTTTTATTTGAAAAATAGTCGATTCGTTGCAATCAAAATTACTATCAGTTAAAGTACTGAAACCGAAGTGGCAAAATAATAATGAAGCACTTGCTTTCTACAAAAAAAGACACTCAACACCAATGAATTAAAATTCGAGTTATTCATAGAATTTATCTACCTGGGATCCGCAGTGAATAGTGCAGAATTCAAACGGAGAACAGCTCTGGCCCATAGCGTCTTCGAATCTACATGAGACGTACTTAAATGCAGCTAGATACGAGAAGACCTGACTGAAGCGACTTTCTTTTTTAGATTTTAGGCCACACCAGACGCCGAAGTGATTCACCAAGCTCCAATTACATTCAATTACATGAAGCAAAGTGAAACTGACTTTCATTGAACAAAAAACAACCTTTTTGGGGAGATTAAAATGAGTAATATTCATCTGCAAAAAACTCAAATATTTCAAGGCAACTATCGCAAGAAACTTCATTCATACATTCATTTGTTCGCTCACAAACAAATAAGTCCTCTTACAGCAACAAATGCACCATCATAAAATTATTGATTTAAAATTTAACGTCCTTCCTCGTTCTCCGCATAATATTTCTCTCATCTTATTACGCAGACTTCTAAGACTTGCCAAAGCACAACTTCAATCTACTTAGAAACTACAAACTTCAAACTGAACGAGTACTTCCGCATCCTTCGATAAAACTTTAATGATAAATCGCAACAATATTTCCACTACAACGACCGCCTCGTCATTTATTTCGTTCCACTAGCTTTAAATTTTGTATAAATATAAATAAACACTCGCCGCTCTCTCGATTTTCCCCATTAAAATGTCCTTTCACAAGGCTCGAATGTATACATCTAAGAGTGGTTTTACAAACTTAAACTTACTTAACACGACACCATGCAGAGAAAGAGGACAGAGAAAATTACGATCCTACAAAGGTCCTTCACACCGGATTATAGCCAGCTGAAAGGATTCACCCACCCTCTTATACTCGAACCAAAAACTCGGTCAATGAAGAGTTCAATGGTACTGTACGAGAGTATTCAAAGTTTTCTCAACTTTTGTCCTTGTCAAAGAAAGTGTCCCAAACAGAAAACAATCAAAAGTAGGTACTCCTGTATCCCTACATCCATCTTCAACTTGGGCGAGTGAAAAATTGGTAAACATTAAGCTCAACGCTAAGGATAAAGCAAACTTTTTCACTTGATCCCTTGCCTTGAATTCATCAAATAGTTTCTTAGACTCGAAGGACGACCCACAATCTCCGGTGCATTCGTAAGGATAAAAGTTTTACCATCGTTCCGACACCTGAAACAGGAACGTTTCAACGTGCGTCACATAAGGATCCATTGGCGAATCACACCCCAAAGGTGTGATTAGAAGGACCTCGCTCAAGTTTTGTGAAGGGTACGATGCAGCAAGTACGTAACATCTTTCGGACATCACTCCCTGTGACAAAGAGTGTGAGTTTTGGTACCTAAATGTGTGCCTTGTTTTGGTACAAGTGCAAATCAACAGATGATGCGAATTAATTTTAGATAAAATTTCCCAACTTTTCTTTTGGCGAGAGCAACTGCGCAGGACCTCTAAAGAAGATACAGAGAAATTTCCCAATGTTTTTTTTCTTTTCGCTCTTTGAGTGCGAGTATGCAGGAAAATATTCAATAATGAGTCTCCTTAAAAGGCATAAGAACCCTCCTCGCACTGGCTTTCAATATTCGATGCAACGGCCATCGACTTAGTATAAAAATTCGCAGACAAAAAAAGTCCTGCAAAATTCAGGACAAATGAGTTGTGTTAACATTGGAAATGATTACCATCAGTTCTAGCCGTCATGTATGTGTGTAGATTTGCGGGGAAGGCCCCCATAAAGTGTGGAAGAACAAGTTTGTAAATAAATATTTCCCAGCGAAATTGGCTTTGCATTGCATTAAGGCGTAAGCCTCTTGGGCGCCTTTCCTGTTCTATAATTCATACGCGAACAAGGAGTTATGATTTCCCTTGCATGGCACGCGTATGAAGGTTCTAATGCGCAGTGATTTGGAGGTTATAAAGACCAGTATAAAGGATGAATAGTTCATTTGTATTTCGAAAAAATTCTGCGAACGCAGCCTTTGAGGCTTACGAGTGAATAAATGAATGTTCCCAGCGGGATGAAAATGTAAGCAAACGAAAAGGATATCACTTTTTTGGAAAATAACTTGATTAATTGAAAAATACCTATCGGCCGTGGGGGAGAATTTCTGGAGAATGGCTTAAGATAGCAGAAGAATGTCTCGACGTGAGCATTAAATATTTAGCTGACTATTAATTCAAAGCACGGTTTGGTTGAATCTGTTGTGAATTATTTGATTTTTGTTTTTGGAAATGTACATTTTTTTTCAAGTCCTATTTTAAGTTGAAATATTAAAAAAAAAAATCGTATTTCTACGCGAAGAACGTTAGGTTTATTTTGGCTTCATGCTTAATAGTCTCATCTTCATATTCATAAGCGCAGCTTCAGCACATATCGAGGTATATGGCTTGCAGTTTACAGGGACCCGTGGTTACTTTATTGAGGAAATTTGTGGCCATTTATTTAGGGCTAAAGGATGTTTGTTATTTTAAAATATAATAGAGCCTATGGTGTAATTTAAACAGACATTCTGCCATTTTATCATTTGCTTTATTCACTTGGAAGCTGCTTTGTCTTAATTCCATCATCGTTTGATTTAATGCAATTGCCTGGAGAATGGAAATTTTTGCAAAGAGAAGTTAACTCTGATGAAAAACAATTGAAACCTCTTTGATTGCATGATTTTTTTCTAAAAGACATTGCAGTGAAGCAATCGTGTAATCCCAGATTCTCCGGAGCACTTTTCTCAACCTCAAAAAACCCCTTTCTTAACTAAAAAAATAAATAAACTGTCCAATACATATTAAAAAGAGTTTTTTTTCATATGTTTTTTACTAGCGGATATTGTTTTATCCAAACGATGGCTAAAGTTCAGCAGACTTTGCTTCGTTAGTCGGTAGTTTCTGATTTTGAAAAACTTCTTCTTATTTTTCAAATTTTAATCTCAGGTTCATCAGGTTATAAAAATAATGAGAGAAATCCAAGTAAACAAAAAATAATGCAAGGGGGCAACATTTTTTCAAACACTACAAAATTATTCAGAAACACGCAATTCCGATGGTTACCTGCTCCAAGTCTCGAAAACATTTTATTTTATAGTTAAACATTAAATATTTCCACAACTTTGCATTTCTTCCTTTCAGGTTCAATCGATAAATATTTTGAAAACATTATGTTTTATGTCATTCCACGAAGTTATGAAATGTTCTTAAATTTTTGACTTAAGGACGTTTCAAACATTCGCAATTAAATTGAGATCTGGACTCTGAGTGACCATTTCGCGTCACATCTACCACAGAATAGCTACGACGTTCTCAAGATGGCGAAATGTTTATTTTTATTTATGAAATAAAAAAAAATATTCTGAAAATTAAAATTATAATCATAAGGCCGGTTCTGCACTCTTAACGACTCATCGAATCATCCAATCAAATTCCCAGTTTATTTCTTAACAATTTGTACACATTTTTTTCAAATTTGGCACTTCGATAAATTAAAAAAAAAAAGTCACTCACAGGCATTATTATGAATAAGGAGTTATTCTTGACTTTCCAGAAAGTTTATCGGTCAATTATTGATGCAAAAATCAAATGGAAGTGAAAAGTAAATGTAAACCATCCGAGGGCCCGCTAACACCTGTACACAAAATTTCATCAGACTCGGTTCAATCCTTTAAGAGGAGTTCAGTGACAAACACACACACAGAAGAAATTTTTATAGAAAATCTTCTCAATTGGGTTCGCAATGAGTAATACACAAAATATCCCTTCAGAAATTGAATGATTTGCAAATATTGCAATGATTACTCTACTTCAAGTCAGACTTGAGTCATTCATCCATCAGACAGACATCAGTGTCCAAAGAAACTCAACTGTCTGCAGAGTTCATTAGACCTGTATCGAAATTATTTCCAAATATGGTACGAAATTCAATATGAAAATGCTCTCATTCGGAAAATAACCGAGCACACTTGAGACTGACAATTCAATTGCAAATGTTAGTCATCGTCACTTTTTGGAATTTTGATGCACACTTCACTTCCTAATTATTATTATTCTGCCAAATTAAATTCAATTCAAGCAAATGATTCAATTCAAAGACAGCACAAGCTACCGATTAATTATATCTATAGTATTTCATTTTTCGCAGAATTCTTCTGTTTACCAGTCACCTTCGAAATATCCATAAACATTGTTATTTGTTGCGGGCAATTAAAAAAAAAACAGAAGAAGCGCAAAAAACAGATTACTCACCACAGAGATGTGCGCAAATAAAATTCCTCAGATATTTGCTATTCCACAAAACCTACCCCGAGTAAAAAGCATTTTTTTATTATGCAAATATTTGCCACTGTGATGATGACACATCACACCCCCTTTTGTCATGTGGAAAATTCCAAAACCAAACTCATATGGTTAATGGCTTCGTGCTACCATTCGAGCCTAGTTTTCTCTACATAGTTGCCGCAATTACGCAAACATACGGCGAAGTTACACGCAATTAGGCAACCCTACAGCCTCGCTTAGAAAGTCATTAGGTAAAGTGGAACCCCTTTTGGCGGTGGATGTGGGGTGCCATTAAGATTGGGTCAACGAAGATAAATCCAAGTCACATTTCGGGGCCAAAAGTTAAATGGTAATTAATTCATCTGACACTTCCTTGCGACGACCTAGTTTGTGAAGTTTTGCGATGGCACGTGGGAGGAGTGCAGCTGGTAATAACAATGCACCCATAAAATAGGGGTCGGCATCCAATGTATCCACGTGATCTTCTTTCTCCGTTTGCGAAAAGATAAATGCTGTTGCTCCAGCAGGAAGATAAATTCAATTATATTTTCCAAAGCAGGCAAAATCATCATGGGCCGTCGGCGGCATCGGTCGTGGGGTGAACGTACGATTGTTTGGATTTTCCGGGATAAACGAGAGCAGGAAAAAAAAACAAAACAGAAAGCACTAAATTATTCATATGAAGTGCTGGTGGAGAGTGCTGCCTTTGGAGTGGATGTTTTGGGTCAATAGACCCGGATGAATGAATGCTAGATTAAGGGAGCAATAAGGATGTTGAGCGGCTTTCAGCTTTGCAGGGTGAATTGGGTTCAATGTGCTAGTAACAAAATAAGCAGCATTTGATGAAAAGAAGCTGTCACGTTATTCTGTCGACGACTACGATGTCAATGTCTTGAGTGTATATTGGCTTCGACTTTGACTCGAGAGGAATTGAAAAAAACTTGAAAGACGTTTGAAGGATTCTATGGGGTAATTGAATTTTGTTTCTCTAGAATATTAGCGTCGATGTGCGAAGGACGACTTGACAAGTATTTTATTCAATTTAATATTGTTGTATTTTTCATAAGAGTCTTACTTTAAGCTCATACATTATTCTCCTTAAAGCTTCCAAATAATAGTCGGAGTCTTGCCTTTCATGACTCAAAATTTATTCTTCAAGAAATATTTTGAGTCAGTAAGAAAAGTCCACTTGTCGTCATGAACATGCCTACAAATGGAACTGATTTTTTCAGAGCTGGACTACCTTAACCGGCACTGATTTGACTTTTTTAGACTTAATTTAAGAACTATAGGCATACTGCAATTTCACTTGTCATTGATAAGAAGAAGTGCAAAGGCGACTGACTTCGCTTTTTTTATGGAGTGCCTAAAGAATCAATGCTCGGACCGCCGCTGCTTATACAATGCATGAATGAGGTACTAAACATAGTTGTACCTCACCGTTCTGCTACAGAATACATGCATACAGAGCTTTTGATTGCTATGTATTTTTTTAGCTATATCAAAATTTGTCCTTCCTTTTCATTTTCTTGTCCGTGAGTTGAGGCACTGTAACGTTAAAAATTTCGATTTGATGTATTCACAGATTTGCAAGCTACAAGTTGACATATATTGCAGGTACCATTTATATTTTTTGTATCGTAGACTTTCGGATCATGTTACTCATACTCATTATACAAAATAACAGAATCGCAGTCTTCAATATATCTTCATTAATAAGACATTTGTTTTGGTATTCAGACAGTGCGGAATCGAAGTAAATTTAAAGCAATCGAGTTCACAAAACGACCTCAGCCAATGCTGGTTTAGAGTCCAATGCTTTTGGTGAAGATTGTATTCTACTACGATTTACAAAACTAATTTTTACCTATATATTAAGCGCATTCACGCATTCATTGACCTTTCCTGATTCTTGGAAGGCTGCTGGGTTGATACCGGTGACCAAAAAGAAGTACCCTACTGCAGTTGCAGATTATCGTTCAATAAGCATCTAAAGGTATTCAATGATATACTTGCGAAGCAGATTGTTGATCATCTAAAAGAGAACTCTCTTTCGACCCATTTCGGTCTGGCTTAACATCCCCACCGTAGCTTAATTGCTACAGCTATAGTTAAAATTTTACACGACATCAGATTTAAGTCCGACATAAGAAACCTTACCGTATTATGCCGTCTGAATCAAAATCCTGTATAAAAAAAAACATCGCTTCTTCTTTGCGTTTAGCAGGCAGGCAATTGAGCTTATAACAACCTACCTAAAAATTCGATCTTAGCATGTTCTTGTTGGTGAAAACTATTCAGAAACTAAATTTTTGTTTTATTGAGTACCTCAGGGTTCAATTCTTGGCCCAGTACTATTTTCCATTAATACAAATGATATTGTCCATGTCTGTTGCAACGAAAATTAACACCTCTATAGAGATTCCGTCCAAGTTATCATGTCAGTGCATCTGGGTCTCGTATAGGATCTCTTTTTCAGACTCAATGGAGACCTTGCTGAAAAAATTATTGGTCGGACGAAAATGGTTTTATCCTTAATCCACTTCAAATAAATTCTACCATCCTGCAGTAATCAAATAAAGAATTTTACAAGTCGAATATATGGCTGCCTTCGTAAGCTTCGATTATGTTCGCGTTTCATGCCCACAAATACGAAACTTATGCTCATGAGAACACTTTTAGTCCCAATTATTGCATATCCTGAAGTAATGAATACTTAACTTGATTCGGTTTCAGCAAATAAACGTCAAATCATTTTTAACGATATGGTCCGATTTGTATATGAGTTACGAAGATATTACCATAGATATTTTCATTGATTGGTGCTTTGTACCAATTTTTGAAAACATGGAATTGTATATTCATGAATAAAACGCCAATGTAATTGTTTTCGCAACTAGGATTCGCTCATTCAAACAAAACCAGAAATCTTGTAGTTAAACCATTTAAATACTTGAACTCATCAAGGCTATTCTTTACTTACACCATTATGCTGTGGAACTCATTTTCAGGTCAAATAAAAAGAACATCGATACCTCGGTTAAATAAAAATAACATCGAAACCACTAAGTTTTAAAAATATCATTCTCAAATACTTTTTCGAGCAGTTAAATTCTTAGCTTTAATCTTTGCAGTCTTTTCGTGATGTTTCTTTCAATTTTTTCTTTCCTTTTTTCTATTATTTTCTCTACTAAAAGTTATTTTATAAATTTTCTGAATTATTTGTTCATTTTGACCAGTAAGACTTTACTTAATTTTTTTCAAAATTTCATTTTAAAAATCTCAAAATTTATTTATTTTATCGATTCTTTTATATAGACTTAGTTTTATATGTACTGTATATTTATCTAAACTAATATTATAAAGAGGAAATGTTTGAAAGTCCGTATGTTTGAGGTAGTCTGCGAAACTACACATGCGATTGCGAAAATTCTTTCGAGAAAACTTTCAATGGACCTTCAGGATGAACATAGGCTAGAAATTATCTCATTAAAATAAAAGAGTCTTTCGAGACCGAATGCGATTTTTCGCGAACGCTACTTTAACGGCAAAAGATATCTTATTACTTTCTATGGAAAAGTTTAAGAAATTAAAAAGTTCTACAAAAAAGTCCAACTAGTTTATGGCACAATTTTATAAAGAGTAAAAGATTGAAAGATTTAAAAAATTCATCATACTTACAATAGACCTTCGAAATAAATAAAGGTTCTGAAATATTTCATTAAAATAAAAAATTCTTTCATAGCGACCAATTATTTTAGCATATTTTTTAAAAAAGCGAAAGTTTTTTGTGAACGCTCTCGTTACGGTTAGAAATACTTTCTTGCTTTTAGCTGTAGAACTGAAAAGCTTCTACCTCGATGATACATCTATATGTTATGTTTACTACACAAATTGTTAAAATAGATTAAAAAAAGTATATATTTAATAAATTTCAATTTGTCAGGAAAATTATAAGCAGGCAGAAAATTTTATAGCATTTCTTGGGTAATCAGATCCCCTTGGTTTCACTAGACAGTGAGTAAACTTTTCTACGTTCACGAAACCTAGGCGGACGAAGTCGCAGGACACGGCTATCTTCGGAGGAGGAAATAGTGATATCTGTCCAAGAATAAACTTGCACATGACAGCGCCGGAGTTCTGTCATCTGGAACAATGTGAAAGTTCTTGGTAAAAAGGAAGGATTCCTTTCGTCGGCCTTGAAACAAGTCGATTGACTTCGTAATATTTGTGTCTCATATGAGTTGTTCCATGACATAGGATATCCTTTTTTGTAGATTGGACGGATAAGAGTAATCAAAAAGGTTCAAAATTTCATTTAAAAATCAAGATTATATACGAAAACAAATTCTTGTTCAACAAACAAGAAAGGAAGTTCCTTAAACTGCAATATTTTTTGAAATTTATGATGATTTGACTGTGCTGACCAAGCCAGAATAAAATCTGTAACATAATTGGGAACCTTCTTCTCAACCGCAAACAAAAATATCCATCGGAAGTACATATTTATGATTTAAATCTAAAAAGATTTAAGTATGCATGACAATATTTTCTAAAATATTTTAAATAATTTGAAAATACTTAAGATCAAATGTGCAGAAAAGCATCTTACTATGGGAATCTCTCCTAGATGCAACGAGCACAATGTGCGTAACTAAATACTAATTACACTGCTCAAGTTTTGTTACGTAGATTCTGTTAATGAAGTTTAAATTATAAGCCAAAACTTCCTCTTGTTTCTCAAAGCAAATTCCGGTTGGCTTTAATCAAAGAAGAGTTAGGTAAGGAATTCAAAACCATTCACAGGAGATGTTTGTTAACATCCACTCACATCCTTTAATGGCTTCAGTTGCAACTACAAATTACATCACAAGGATTCCAGTTAATAAAACAAAATTAAACAAAGAAATAAATAAAAATAAAAATTATCATGTGAGACAACTGAGACACTAAACCAAAGCTAGAACACAAATGTTTCTAGGTCCCTCATACCTTGCGATTGAATTTGTAGGGGGACGAAGAACACCTGCTGACATTCTTGTTCTAAGGATGAAATTTGCCAATACCAAAGGACACCGGGGGCCACTACTTTGCTTCAAAATGTAATCACATGCGTACCAGGACCGGCACTTAGCTTTAGGTCCTTTCAAAGTCGAGAAGGTCGTTCATTATTAAAGTTTCACTTGCGAAATTTCATGGCACGCTAATGAAACTGCATTGTTATGCGATGTCTTCCGATGAAAGTTCATTGTGTTCCTGCTTCCGTTCCCTTCATCATCATCCTCGAGACTAATCTTCTTCCACCTGGGGAGAACGAATATTCGGGTTTGTGTTCGCATAAAACAGGAAATAAGCACATAAAAGGAAAAACTTTGAAGAGGAAAACTTTTATCCCGGGTGTGCAAGCTGAACGAGAGGAAAGGAAAGAAAAACTTTTGCGATTTCTATGGACAACTCTATGCCGGAAAGTATGTTGATGTTTTGTTTCTGGGGTTTACCCTTCAAATCGTATATATTTGATTATTTTTCAATTAGGACATAGAGGGTCCTCGGAGAGGGAGGAATTTTTTTCTTGTTCTCCCTTTTGGCGAAACAACAGACTTCCATTAAAGTGAATATAATAGTTATGGTTGTTGAGTTTTTGGGAAAGTTTCTCGGAAGCCAAGATTGTCGTACTACAATGAGGTCTGAATTTCAGGGTAACTGGGTATAACCGAGATAAAATACATTGTGCGTTCCTGTACTTGACCGAAATTCAAAAGCATATGCATTTAAAGTTGCTCGAATCAGGAAAATAAACCTGCATATGTGTATTGGAAAAGTTTTGAAGAATAACTGAGTTGAATCCGAGTTCGTGATAAAGTTTGGTTCGCAAATATTTTGCTTGATATTATTTGTTGTTTTTTCTTGGGCATAACAAAATAGAATGCTAGGATATTGTGCCTTGCTGTATAGTTTTAACATAAAATAAACTATTTTTTAGATTGAAATACTAAAATTTGCAAGATGAAGAGAGCTTATAAGAAGTATCTAAACCATTAAACTTTGAATAATCTTCAAAAAGCACATTAAATAGCCTTGTTGACTAGGTCCTTATCGGATTTTAGCACCTGCGAAATAAGTTATGATATGAATTCTAAAGAAAAAATTAACAAATCAAATATGGCGGGCGTTTTAATCAAATTAAAACGATTTCCACTCAAAAACCATTTAAAAACGTCATCAAATCAATGAGTTAGTAACTGTATTATAGTATTGGAGAAGGTAAACCTTTGATTAGAAATTGATGTTGCTTATTTTTGTCGCGGGATGCGATCAAATCACCATTACTTCTGAGTACGGGTGTCGCAGTTTCCCAGTTGCCAGACTCGAATCTTAGAGTAAATCTTGATTCTAATCTCGTTAAGGAATGTGGTCCAAGCACCATTGGCCTATCTGATCAAATTAAGTGAAGTGTTGATTATTTGTTGTTTATCTTTTCATAGAATCTGCTGTGAAACCACCAACAGAATAGTGATGACGCAATCTCTCCAAAAGGCAAAAACAGCACTTTCTTCTACTTTAACGAATGGCGAATAAAATACTGCGAATTAAGTGAATATAAATAATTCGATAGAAAATCTGTGTCTCTATGAAGTAATTGAACGAAAAATTCGTTTTATTTTTCTGCTTGGAATACGCGAAAAACGCGAATAAACTGTTAAACAATGAAAGGAGTATGATCTCCTAGGTTGAAATGGTGCCGAGGTTCGTATCAACTATTTTTTGTTTAGTTCATATAGAAAAGGCATCTTTTCTATTGGTTTGAATACTAACGCTGAATTTCCATAGAAAAGATATGATGCTACCTAAATACGTTTTAATTATTTTTTATTCAAAAAGTAAGCCCTTACAAAATTACGAAAATTGGGTTGTTTGTATGTTGAAAGGAACATTGTTAACATTATTAGCATTATTTCCAACATTATTAACAAAAAAACAATCAATTATTTCAATTACCATAAAAAAGATAAATTCAGTTTCAATCAGCATATTAAACGCAATTTTTTTTACACAAATTCAGCAACTTTTTTTGAATACACTTTGCATTCTTTGAATTCTGTTGCATCCTCTCACATTCTTTGATTTTTTTTTTAATTAAACTTATTCAAAGGTTATATTTCTTCCCACTATAGAAAATTAAACGTGATTAAAATGAATCCCAAAACATGGAACGCTTTCGAGTAAAAAATAATTTTTTTTTTCTTTTACGAACACAGAAGCCGGTTCACTATAAAACTCAATTTTAATTGTTATTTGCTTAAATTAAATTAATTTACTTTTAAATTCAAATAATTGAACTTAACAAAGTTTAGCCTGAAGGGAAATAAAAATAACATGATGGAAAATGACTGCAAACTATTACATGTTAAAAAAAATGGTGATTGACTTTTTTATTGTCAATCGAAAGAAGTCCCAAAAAGACTTCAAAAAATTCGTTTATAATGGAAAAATAAAAATAAAAACCCATTGCAAGACTCTAGCCCTTGAATGCTGCTTATAATGTGAGATAGTGCTTTAAATATCGTTTAATATGCTTTTCTTCAATAACTATGAAGAGCCAATTCAAAATCAAATTGGAACGTATTTTGCCAAAATCACCTTCGAGTATATAGTCGATAAGGAATACATCCAAAGCCTGATCTTTAGAAAAGAGTCTTGGCTTATAATTGTGGTTTTAATAATGTGGTGATTGCTTAAATTCTTCTGTCGCTATTTTATTTTTGTTGCAATATATCGCGTATGGCTCCTTTAAAAGCCTTAAATAAGTAAGTTTCCTTATTCATGGCACACGTACCCATCTGTGTGTAAGATGTTGTCACACTTCAAAATAAATTATTTAAAAAAACGTGCGCGACGAACATGCACAAGAAGGGTTCCGTACGGGGGTCGCATTTTCCACTTTCTTCGTATTAAACTGAATTGATTTTTTAACAACTTTTTATTTCAATTGCCATCTTCTTGCTGTATATAATAAATTTCATAGACTACTTTACTGCGTAAAAATTACTTCCGATTTTAAAGAATACGTTTTTTGTATGTGGCCGCTTCTTTATTTATCACTTAATTTACATTTTATTATACGTTATTATTTCGACCATGGTAGTGCTCATTTTATGAAAATTCCAAGTGTCTACTTGTAATGGTGGAGAAGATACAGCCCTGTGAGAAACGAATGGACGAATGGACAGCAAAAGCTCAGTAACAAGGTTCTGTTTTCTAAAATCTAAATTAAATCGTCACCGAGTTTTACTATTTTTTCTGACTTAAAACTAACAGATACTGGAAGGCATTCTTGTAGCTTTCTGGTTTTGAGTAAAACACATCTTGATCGGTGTCCTCACGGAAGCAACAAAGACATCACCTCTTATGTCAACTCTAGATGCAGGCAAGATGAAGAAAAAGCTGAAACCATTAAATCCCTTCTGTGTTGATGCCCTAATCCAAATTCATGACGCCACCGTTCAACGCAGAGCAGAAAGCATGAACAACTCGGTTCACCGATAAAAGTTTAAAATAAAGCTTTGAAAAACATAAGGAACACGAATCGATGTTAATAAAAAGTTTGTAATGGAAACCTTCCAGACTCCCATTATAACAAACACCATGACGAAGTACATCCCTGATTGCAACCTTTCCTAACCTTGTTACAGGTATCCATTTTTAGACCTTATGTTCAATTTTTTGGACTTTAAGAGTGAAAAGCTTTCACAATATTAGCTGAAGATGCACTCTCTCATGAATAAAGAGAACGAAATTCGACTCTTTCTTTCTATGTTTTTTTTTTCGCTTGAAAATAAGAGTAAATTAGGAGGTTCAATAAAGAGCGGATCAGCTGAATAGTAAGAGAACGATCTACCACAGATCTCTTCGAATATACCCCTGAACTATATTAGATACTTTTTTTCTTATGAATACAAATCAAGATAAGCTAAAACCCTTTGGATCTTTCCTTTTAAAGGTTGGTTAAAACTAAAAGAATTCCACAGTGAATGATAAATAATTCCGTGCGATATTTAACCTTATTTCAATATGTGTCTAGTTAGCAGGTATCTCGTTTATCGAAATTCTGAAAAAGAAAACATATCACAAAATAAGCTCAAAAGTAAGTCCGAAAAGTGATCTCTAACTCTCCAATGGACAGAGACTAAAAAGCTCTGAAAATAAAAGCTCAACACTTTAGTGTTTGTGCACATTCACCGATCGATTTAGTTCATTAAGTACTTTCGTCGTGAGTTGAGTGGTTCGCTCGTCGGTCACTTGGAAAATTACCTTGCAACGTGATAATCATTATTAAAAAAAAAAAAATACTAAACGAAAACGCAATTTATCTTAAATAAAAAAAAACTGCTGTTCTCATAGTAAATCGGTACTGTACGTTGTCGAGTTCCGTACCTAATCTTTGCTTTCCAAATATTCGCACAAGTATGGGCCTATAAATAAATCAACAATAACAAAATTTAGAAGTTCTCCGAGTAAAAATAGAAATGAAAAATTATCTTCCAACATCGTTTTTATTATTATTTTAGCCAGAAGATACATTTTGTTTTTTTTGCCAACCAAAAAAGAATAAATATTTAAATATTTATTTTTTTTTTTTAATTTTCTGCATAATATTTGTGAACGGTTTTTTTGTGAGCTCCTTGAACTCACCCGCGACGTATGTCGTCATAGTGAAGATTTCAAGTGTAAAGTGCAAAAAAATTTCAACCCCAATTCGACTCGGGCTTAAATTATAAAAAAAAAAACAAAAACTAAACAACGAGCTGGGGTTTCGCCGCTCAAGTCCAGCAAACGTAAGTGCAATTTTATACACCGACAAACAGTTTGTTAGCTATATGTACATACATGGACACTTTGTTTGTGTGTTTTAATTTTGTTTTCGATGAGAAAAATGATTAATAGGTGAAAATTGAAACCATCATATGCATATGAGGGCAATGTCCAGGATCTATGTGTATCTATTGAGTTCTAAAGGTCATAAAAGGTGGCAAAATGCCATAAATCAAATTTTTTGAGTGTTCCTCAATTGAATGGGCTTAAGATGCGATCATAAATTTGAACGATATAAAAAAGTATTGCCAGGTTGATGAAATAAAACTATTATTTTATGCTATGCACAGACGTTTACACTTCCTTGGGGACCTTTGAAAAATTCTAGTGTTTTTGATTTATAGGCGTCCCTTCATTAAAAACACTCAAAAGCTGTAAATCATCGAAAGAAAATTAAACGAACTAATAGAGCCCATAAAACAACACGAAACAAAAATCAAGTAACAAACTTAGTTTATCGTATTTAAAAAAAACACACACCTGAGCAAAAAGCTGTTGCGTTTGTTAATTTACATGCAAATGGCTTGGAAATTTACAAATTAGCTATAGATTGGGCTCGGTTATAAAATAAATCTTCTCAAGCGTAATATTGTAAATGTATATTTATGTCGTCTTCTTTGGGCTGGCATTTCGATTTGTAGGATGATTATATTTCTCTGGCGTGTCTTGTAACAGATACCATTCAAAATTGCAATTTATTAATTTTTTTAAGAGTTCTATTGACTGTATATAATTAAAAATAAGAGAATAAAATGTATAATTTTGAGAGAATTATAGATTTCAGGAAATAAGAAAAATCTGGGTACTTGGGTAGGTTCTGGCAACAAACTGAACCAGACGATGACTAACTTATTGCGAACCGAGAGACATCCCCGACAAGTGAGAGTAGATACATATTTATTGGGCTTCTAAGTTCGATTTTGAGCTTTTTTTTTATAGGTCCTAACAGTTGACTTATTTATTCGTTGGAAAAAATATCCAAGCGACAAGCGAATTTGATAAACCAAAAGAAACACAATGCAATTATGTAACAATTCGAGTAATTTAACATTTATGCTGTCTTCTCTGGCAAAACCGTAAGATAAGTAATTTTTCCTTTTTATAAGTCTCCTTTCGATTAGATAAAAAAACAAGGCATTTGTTGAGAATTGCTAGGGACCTGCTTTCAAAAATATAATGTATCTCTAATCGTACGAGCTTTTTAAATGACCTTCCATTTCTTGTGGAAATTGTTTACGGGGAGTCAATGAATCCCTTTCTCCTGGATATGAAATCACCTTCTAAACCTTTGAATCACTATCTATCATTATATTAATAATGGTGTACCAAAGGGATCAGTTTAATGTTCAGAACTCTTTGATTTCTGTCACAACATCTAATACAGTGAAGATGATAGAACTGTACGTTTTTCAAAAAACAAAAAAAAATCAGGAAAACTTCTGAGGTCTTTGGATGTTGAAGTGGAATCATTTAAACAGATTAGAATATTAAATGATTCCATTGGCGTATACTTCGTTTGGAAGTCAGGACCTAACCATGCAATCTTCCCGAGCGCGTTATATTTTTTGCACAAATGGAGATAGTAACCGGCTCGGAATGGAGCCCAGAAGCAGGGACAAATACTGCCTTTTTATGAACTAGCATTTAAAAATTCAGTTTGATGTCTTAGGATAAGGAAGTTTGTTCCTGATTTTGTTTGAAAAGTCTGTGTGCTAATAATGAGAAATAATTTCACTATCGCCATGTTTTCATTCGTTCGAATTCGCAGTCAATTTTTTTGTTGGTTAGAATCATAATTTTAGTGTCATTTCTAAGTGATATCGTCGACTTGCGGAAACTTTATTCTTTTAAGACGAACTCAGTTGTTGCTTCCTCATCCTCTTATCAGTTTCTCATACTCATCTGCAGCATATTTTCATCATTATACACATGACCATCAGTTACGTATCTTTAAAAATCGCACATTTTTGAAATTGTTTTGCTTTAAGACTTCACGTGATAGTTTCTAGGTACACAAGCCAAAGTGATTTCGCAAAATTCTTTACTCATGAATCTGATTGGGAAAAAAAGCTTACCTCACATTTTATTTCTCTCCTAAGCTGTTCTATTTCAATTTTTCCCGCTCATCAACTATTCTTATCTACGCATACCTCTGAAGATAAGGTTTTAGATAAAAAAAAACACAATAATGTTTTGTCTTTCTTCTGTAAACGACTTGTAAGTGTTTAAAATCAGTTCGCACATAGAAAACCCTACATCTAAACTATCATACATCCATATCCGCTCAATAAAAAAATAGGTATACTCATTTAACCAATTCAATTCATTTCCTGCTTAAAACCAAATAAATAAAATTTTACAGAGAATTCAGCATGGCAGAGGAGAGTACCAATAAAACAACCAACCTCAGTTTCAATTCTAAAATTTTGCGTTCGTTTCTTCTTTTTTTTTGCCGAAAAAGCAATAAACTTTAACAACAATAAATTTGTTTATTTATTTGTTTGGTGGTTATTCACAGGCGAACGTTAATTTAAGTTATTTCTTTTTATTCCTTCTATCAAAAATGCGAAAACAGGGAATAAGAACAAAAAAAAATAAATGACAGGGAAACAAATTTATCAACAATTTCAAATGCAAATAAGAACCTCTGACGTAAGAGTGATTGAAATTTTGATTCCAATAACGCACCAAAAATCGTAATCGTAGGTTTTAATGAACTTCAAAAGATCCACGTTCAAGGTGGTTACAATTTTACTGTTGAAAACTATCTACGACCGCTGGAAGAGTACATTTTTTCGAATCATACAAATAAGGAGAAAAAATATAAATTTTCTGATACAATCTGATATTCTGAGTGTTTTGGGCGAAAATTAATAACATTGACCTTGAATTGAACGTAATGAAATTTTGAATGTGCTCTGCGTTCACTTACAGAGTTGCCATGGTGCGCAAAATACTTTCTATACATACTCGAGAGTATTTTTTGGATGCAAACGACCGCATCTGATTCATTACAGGAGAGAGCCAGCCACGAGATTGATTAGTGCTGTGATTTCTGGGTCAATGGCGTTTTGCGGTTTTCAGTATTCGCTGTTCTCTTTAAAAATTATTATTTTGGGATAGGAATTTCGAAAGAATTGTGCATGTGCAGCAATTTTGTGGGTTTTAAAGAGAAGTTTAATATCTCCCCCCGTTTTCTGCGGTTGTTGTTTGTTTATTTTTAAAAGCTTACATTGCAATATGTTTGTTGTTATTTTAAAGAAAAAATGGATGATGAATTTTTAATGGCGATAATTTAGTGGATTTATTTTTTTCTTACGAAATCAGAAAAAAAAACTGTTGCGGAATATCGTTGATGATAATAAGTCGGTTTGTGGGGGTTTTTATTTAACTCATTGACTTTAAAAAAAAAAGTGCAACACTTGTAGGGGGATCAATTGATTATCTCGCAGGTTCAGATTTTAGTGAAAGCATTGAACTTTCGAATCCGATTCAGTCATCATTTGTCGCTGGGATTTAGTTATTTCACTAAGTGGGTTGCCGTGTCAAAGTGATAACACTATCAGCTTATCGTGCTCGTCCCTGCTCGCATTCTAAGCACTGTTTAAGTAGGTGATGTCATTGGATGTGCTTCGAACGCACAACACTAACATTCAACAAAATACTGCAAATTAAGTAACCGGGGAAGAACGCATCCTTCTGCGCGCTCTGTGCAAAAGCATTACAAGGGTTAAAATAATCCCTTATCAGTCAGCCTGCTTTTAGCGGGTTCAGTAAAGTTTTTTTTTTGCATTTTTTCGGTGATCAAATTTTCGATAAAGTTTTGAAATTTGACACATTTTCTAGAACTATGCCGCAAGTTTTGAAAACTTAGAATTATTCTCAGAACGTCAGTTATTGATTTCGCAGAAAATTATTCATGAAAGAAAATTGGAGAGTGAATCTAAACCATCCAGAGAGCGGCTCAAACACACACAAAATATTGCATCGAAATCGGTCCAGCCATTTAGTAGGAGATCAGAAGCGAAGTAAGGTCATTGTGTGGGTGACAGTTAACAAATTAAAGATTCACAGGTGTCGCAGTCGCACCACTTCAAAAATATCGCTTTCAACGTTAATCAGATTCAAGCAGCATTAAGAGAATCTTAGATTCTTTAAAAAAAAATATCGTGCTTAGTTTCTGTCGAGCGTACAGGACCGTGAAGACTGTTAGAGCAAAGTTTAGTAAATAATTTATATATTTAACGAGGTTTGGGTACAGAAGATATCAGGCTTCTGATGGCAAGCTGATCAGCGTGTGCTTTTGCTGTCTCACCGACAATTAAAATATGATTCAAAAAAAAAAATTCCACTCAAGTACGCTTAATCAGCACGGATTTATTTCGAGTTGTGAAGAACCACCGATTCACTTGTCATTAGCAAAAGCTTTAGAATCTTACGATCACGTAAGAAACGGATATATTTGTAAGATCACCGCCGTCGGCCTTTTTTAAGTCTGCAAAATCAATTTATATCAAAACTGCGCTGAAAATACTCGATCAGTAAAATCGAGCCTAATATTGACCTGTCGAATATTACTCGAGGAATGACGCATCAGACTTTGCTGGGTGCTGTGTTGCTTCGGCGTCGAATGAAATGAAAGTGTTGATGAAATTACACGAACTGGAGGCGACTTGCCAAGCAATGATGTATCCAAAATCTGACACTAGTCCCTTACATGAGGCATTGAATGACGGACCGAATTCTTCTCGGGTCAGTTGGACGATTCTCTCCCACAAAGTTAAATAAATAAAAGTTATATGCCTTAAAATGTAATTTTTAGTAAGCTATCGGTGTCCAATTTTGATTCCCATTTTGACAAATGATTCGACCAGGACATGGAACTTGTTTTGTAGAGACAACGTATTGTTGAAAATAAATACTGGCCATATCCATTTTCTTTCAAGTTATGGTCTCAAACTTTTACTGATTGTGGTTCGATAGCCCAATAAGTTTACGATAACAGTCACATCCGCTACATGAGGCACAAAGCTGTCCAATAAACCTTTTAAACAGGAACAGACTTATAAAAAAAAGAGGAACTGATTGCTCGTCAGTAAGTCGAAAAATCTATTCGTCGGTCATCTATTTATATTTTTTTCATTGAAATGCTGGATACATTTTGTGAGTCGCAAAACATACGTTGCTGCCTATTGTCAATTCCTGCAACATCAGTTTCTTCTAGGTTATGTGCCAAATTTTCGAGGATGACGTCGATTTTCGAAAACACCTCAAGTGACAAGCCTGATTGTTTTTCTTTGTTGCTTTGATTATTTTAAATCATATCATTGACATTTTTTGCATCTTATTCGAGCTGTCTATGACCTTACAAATCAACACTTTATAAATTAAGTTGTTGATGGATCTATTGAGGACTTCAAGCGATCATATATTTTTGAAAGCTAATAAGTTCTCTCAATCCAATTTTGCATTTCAATACTACACATACCAAGATTGGTCTCAAAGTAAACCACATCGATAAGCAATATGGATCAATATGTCTGCGGTCCGCATTTAGATTTCTTCCTGTTGCGATCACGAGATTAAAGGTGACCCAGACCAAGGGATATCAGTTTGTTTACCACATCATTCTTAATTGACACACATAACGAAGAATAAAGTTTATCTCCGGCGAAGTGCCAAAAGCACATAAAACTGCGAACTTTTCAAAACAAAAATACAATAATAAAAAAAATTATTATCTTTTGTTTCGATTCTCTCAGACAGACAATGAAATAAAATCAACCCGAACTTTATTCAGTAAATCAAGGAAAATAAAATATACAAACAGAAAACAAATCGAATTATATAATTTTCGATGAATTGTTTGAATGAACGACATTTTATTAAATTTGTTTTGTTGAATCTGAATTAATTTATGATATTTTTTGAAGGGTTCAATTTAAACTCTAATTGTGATTAAACAAGATTTAAAGATAAATAAAAAAAAAATAATTAACAAATTCTTGACCTCAAAATTCCATTCCACACGTTTGTACATGCGATTGCTTAAGAACAGTCGTTTGGTCATGAATACTTTTTGTCTGTCAGTACACGAAGGCGTGGGTGCTGAACCGAAATGAATTCCATTTACCATTTGTATAGAGACTTCTGTAGATTAAGTCTCTGTACGAAACAAGTTAATTAATTGCATTAATTCTATGGCTTATTTATGCAAAATAAGTAGAGTCAATAGAAACTTATGTCGCTTTGATTGCTTTTGAAAGGTTCTCTGAATTTCTGCAAATAAATGAGGTAAATACATATTCAAGGACCGAGTAATGGTGGATAGTTATAAGAGATTAAGATAACATCTAATGACTCATGTAATCTTTTCTGAGAAGGTGACTTAATTGCCACCTCCACGAGAGACTGTAATCTCATGACAAAGACTTTTCATTTTATGCCGGAATGACTTAAATTTTTGTAGGCTTTTGTTACAATATTTCACTGCGAATGAATAAATATATATTCTTCCATTTTTTTTAAATGAATAATACATACTTTGTCCAATTGTCATGCTTCATAGAATGTAATTTTTTGACACATGAACCTTGAAAAGGCTGAGTAATGTGAATCTGTGTAGCGTAAGCCGAAATTCGTGCTAAACAACGAAGAGTGGGGACTTACATCAAAGTTTTGAAAATGTTAGAACTTGTTTCCCCAATTCTACGGGCTATGTTTGTGGTTTTCAGCTTCATTTCAAAGTATTGAGCATTTTCTTCACTTTTCGATATTTTAAGTCGATTCTAAGGACACCTAAAAAGATTTGAATTCTTCTTGAATTTTTTTTCATAATCTCCCGTGGCTCCAATGAACATCTCTTATTTGAAAGGGACTCTTTAACTTAAAAAATTATGTTCGTCTTTGGTTTTAGAACTGAAGCGGAACATCTTCAAAGAAAGCCTTTGAAAAGTAAACCAGCTGTACTTTAAAGCCATCCAGACGCCCCTTTGTCATTTGCTAGAAAGCTTTGAAGATGGAAGAATCGTTCGAGAACTGTCATCTTCACCGATGAGAAACGCCTTTGCCTTGATGGACCTGACGGATTTCGTCATAATTTTCATAATTTGAGGAAGGACGACTAGTTTTTAAGACGACGACAACAACATAGAGGTGGAGTTATGATTTGGATAGGAATATTTTACCAAAAAAAGACTTATATCCGCTTTGTAAGCGGCAGGATGAGTAAAGAGGAATTGTCTATCATAACTAAGAAAAATTTGCCGACAATTTCATCCTGCAATAAGATATCCACGCAGCCCGGAAGATAAAAGAGTACTTCGAGCTTAACAACGTTAATGTTCTTGACTGGTTAGCATTGTCTCCAGACCTCAACATAATTAAGAATTTATGGCGACATCTCTCTAGTGCTGGAAACCAAGGAAGATGACAATTCAATATTGTAGGAGATGCCACTTAAACTGAATGGTACAAAATTCCACGAAAATTGATAAAAAAAAACAGTTTAAATCTCTTCCATCAAGAATATTGGAGATTGTAAGTAAAGAGGGAAAAGTACTCATTACAAACAAAAACAATGAAACCATTGTAAAAAAAACTCCAAATTTAGTTTTTGTTTAAAAAAAAAAAAAATCCTATCTCAACCAGTTGACGCAGAGTGTATAAGAAATATACATAAATATATGAAATCTAAGCGCAAAGTTAGCTTATTGGATCACCTGCCCAATGTGAATGGAGAAATCGAAATTTTGAGCGCAATCTTTCTTCTAAATCACTTGTAAACTTTAAGCCCTTGAAGCTTCTTGAAGAAGGCTTGCCAAGGTCTTTAAGAATATAGAGGACTAATGAATTTTAGTCTTCCTTCCAAGCGCTGGAGTCCGATTAATTTTGAATATCTTTTATTATTTTTATACTATAAGCATATTCATGTCTTTCGATTTCTTGCAAGTACTTATATCATTTATTTGTTAAAATGAATAATAGAGGACCCAGATGGCTACCCTGAGGCATTCCGGAGCTAGCGTAAATTGCTCTTACCCTTAACTAGTTCAAACGGGATATGAAAGCATCGCCGGAAAATAGAATCGGATTTTACGTTTTTAACCATGTTCCCGCTGCATCTAGTGCTTGTTCAAACCAGCAGATTTGTAAGCAGAGAAGATGTTGATTGCCATTTTGCTTAGGGTTTCATTTGTTAAATTACGCCTTAAGGGAGGTGGATGTTTTTGAAAGTGAAGATCTTCTTCCTTTCTGCTGTGTAAGGATTTGGGAAGATGTTGTCAAAGTCATCGTTTTGTACTCATCCCTGAAAAAATGTAACACGCTTAGTCTTATTCATCCCTCTGCAGTCATTGGTGAATTAGTGATCAATCATATTTTTATATAAAAAACAAAGTTTGTTATTCTGGGTAAGTTTCAATCCCTTCCTAAGCGAATTCATAAAAAAACAAATAAGACAACAAATGGAACTTTTTGGCCATCTTATTATTCGATACATGAAAAATATCGTTTTGATTTTTCACTCCAATTGATGAATGCATATCAATGCTTCAAGGCATTCGAATAACAAAATCAAAAGGATAAACCCACATTTAGACGTCTTTATGATTCCGTCAATGTTAAACCGAAAAACACATCAACACCCACATATAGGAAATTGCGTCCCAAACTGAATGATATGAAGTCATCCAGTGTACATATAGCCCGGTACCAACGAACGTACTCGATCAGCGCACACGACTTTCAATTTAGAAAACTATTCAAGGAATGTATTTGTTTCCTCATTATTTTGTTGGTTAATTTCTATAAAAATTTTCGTAACAACACAAATATTTGTGGAATGCTCGATATTGGAATGACCGACGCGACTACGACGACGACGCCATGATGGTTATCGCTGATCATAGTCTAAACTAGCCCATTAGCAGCTTCTTAATTGATATCGGCGTAAATTTCAATTATACGGCATTCGTGATTGAGAACAACACGATCGGCATCGATCACCGTGCGCAACTCAAGTCTTCTTCCATGTATGTGAGTATCTAATATGTGACGATCAGTGATCGACTGATCGGCTGACCAGCATTTAATTATGCATCTTCCATAAATCAATATGCTCCGTCCGCAAGATTAGACAGACGATCGCAATGTGATGATCGCGATCACCGATCGGTTTTTAGTGATCGTCCGGATATATCGTTTGGGTGGTTATTTAAAAAATAAAACTGAATAAATTTCGCTGAAATTACACAAGATATAAAGATAGAGAATGTAGTCGGCAGAATTCGTCGGAAGAATGCAGAATACAGATACATGAACCGAATTTCGAAAGAGGCCCGGCATTGACAGTGCATTGTATCTACACATGCCTAACTATGAATGACGCAGACGTTGGTTGGCATATTGCGTTTGTCTGCAGCAAAATTTTCACTTTTGTCATCAGATGCCTTCGACATGGTCGTCTTGGTCGTAAAGCCAAACGGTCTGCTGGGTAAAATTTTATTACTTTTTTTTTAATGTTTCATTTGTTGCAGGTTGTTTTGGGGAGAGAAGTCTCCACCGATGACGGTAATCAAATGCAGTTTTTGCGAGTTCGTTTTGTTTTTAATTTATATGCAGTTGTGTGGCGTTGCGTTTCACATGCTACGTGTTTTTCCTTTATTTTCGTTATCTTGATGTCGAACAAAAACGAAAGGGAATTCGGAAAAAAGGGTATCGCATCGACTGATGGAGTGCAGCCGTCGAAAAAGGGTTTTTAGGTTGTTTTCGCTTTTGTTTTTGGCCTGCAAGCTGGAATATACATAATTATTCGTTTCCAATTTGATTTGGGTGCAGATAAAAAGTATCTGGACAAGGTTAAGAGGTTTTTTAAGAAGAGACCGGCCGATTGTGAGAATTCATCAGGTGCTCGATTGATGTGCCGATTTATTGTAGAGCTTTCAAGTTGCGGGTCATTGTTTGAAGTTATGTTAGGACTTTGTTTTGATGTGTGTTTTTTCTTAAATTTTTACTCTATTCAGGATAAAGAGTTCCTTTGTTAGACTCAGCTTATCTTCTTTGCTAAAATGGCGGTGGACTTTGTTTATTTTCTGAGGCTTAGGTTCATAGCCTTCAATTCACCAAGTATGGTGATATTTCATATCCGAGGCACCTATCGGGAATCAGAGCTGATGTTGGTCAAGTGTATTCGAGCATTGTTGATGTGCATTTGGATTCTTTTTCCTGCATGCTCAATTGTTCTCTGTGCGATCTGGAGTGGTCGAATTGACAACCCAATGACGCATCCTTCTATGTTGGTGTATACTGTTGCTCCGTCTGGTTGGAACTGCATGTCCTCTAGCCTCAATTTATCTATTTGTGTTGTTTAAAAATCTCGTTCATTATGATTCTGTCTCGGTCATCAGCCAGAGTAATCGTCTTTCCCACATCATTCTCGAAAAAATAAGGCCCAGTGACAGCTTCGGAGTTAAAAACGTACCTTAGATGGACTTTGATTTGACTTTGTCAGAAAATCAAAATTCAGATGTAAATGAACCCCGCTCATGATGCATTTCGAACGGTTAAGGATCGTCCGCACCTTGTCAGGGAACCTCTGCAGCTCTTTTACAAAAGTGACGAACGTTTAATGGCCAATTGAGTGGCATCTCGCCTGGTCGACGGTGACGGCTCATTCTCGGCATCTTCAGCTATAGCTACGAGGCCTCTTCTGTTAAGTATCTATTCTGTGAAGTATTTTTCCAGTCTCCTTTCGTTCATTTGACAAAGGATGGACGTATAATCTACACCTAGATTCATGTTACGATTTATTTATTTATATTTATTTTTATTTATTTTATTATTTATTTATGATTTAAAAAAGTTACAGCGCCTTCCGATCGGATGATACATTTTGGGCCACTTGTTTCTATTGGACGATATTCTTAAATATTTTGTGTCAGAAAGTTTAAGTAAAAAAACACGAGATTTTTTTTTTAAATTGTACCAAGTAACTTATGCATATTCACGACTTTTTATTCCCAACTCCCATTCTAGTCATGCATTCTTCGAAAGTCAGCTCTTATCGAAGCACATAAATATCTCAGACCCCAGCTTTTCCGATTGTGCTCAAGGCAACATTGGCATTTTTAATTCAATAAATCTCCTTGTAGAAATAAGACAACAAGTAGTTCTCAGATTGAATGCGATTATTATCATTTTTATCGCTTTTGCCACTTAACAAGTATCTCATTGGCACATTCCTAAGCTGATTGCTTGTCGATCGAGAGATCGCGTGACAGATCGATTTGACAAATTGCAAAAAATAAATGCCCTTGTTACAATCTTTAGCCCAGCATTATTTTTTTTTTTTAAATTATAATTTATTCGAAGTAGATATGCAGTATTGTTTCCGGATAATGATGACATGATCGTGCTCAAATTAATAGCTTTACAATTCTTTAATGACCATGTAATGAATGTTGAATGTCGAATGCTTAACGGTTTTATGTTAACACGTTTAACCTGAGGTGATGTGTTAATTGGAGAAACCCAGCTCCCTTGATGTAGAGTTTTATAAATAAAGATACCGTCAACAGAACGCACACCATTAACTATAACTAGTACTATTATGGTCGCAGCAAACCGTGACTGATAAAGTTATACGTTTAACGAGCAAACCATAGTATGACTTGTTTTTTTATTTCAAGCCGTTAAAAAGTCCGTGCTGCGCAATACCCTAGAAAGGCACATTATAATAGAAGCGATGGCTTGCTGGTTGGTGTTTGTGTCCTTTGAACACACTTCGGGACATTTGGACCCTTTCAAAGATAGTTATATATCCAAAACAGAGGAGATAAATGAAGCATCCACATATGAGTATGAATCTCGCTAGTTCTTAAGTGATAAGGCGTTAAAGAAGTTCTGAAGTCGTGGAGGAGTTCACTAGCTTTTTTCGGACTTTTACATGATAGATGATTTTTCGATTTAGATTGCCAGGACCATTTGATCACTTTCCATTGATAGATGGCCGCATCAGTCTACCTGTGGTGCATTGGCATATTAAACCACCGCAGATGAGCCGTCTTGTCTTTTTTGACATCATTTTTATATGTTTGTCTTGTCTTAACCGACTCGAACTGTGTCGATATAACAGCAGAGCATTATTTGTCACCTGACTGTCAACTTTAATACAATGATGCTGCCCATAATATTGTTCATAACGGCTTCGGCATGCAGGGTGACTAGTTTTGACCAGAAGACGGTTCATCTGTCCAATAATTTGAAGGAACCATTTATCATAAATTTTTTTCCACAAGGCATAACCTCCTGTGTCGCAGTCCGTTTACGAACCATCACTATACAAGCCAGCTCTGTTTATCTGCATCTTTTCACTTCACTCTTAGGCTTTCAATTTGAAATCATGAATAAATATAGCGTGGAAAAGACTATTTAATATGGAGTTCCACAAGGCTCCAAACTATGACCGATTCTTTTCCCTTTATACACAAATAAATCGTTACGTTGCTTTAGAAGAGAGTAAGGTATTCAAACATATGGGCGATTATTTAAAAAAAAAATCTTACTTACTGATGGTTGGATGCGAGGGGAAGAGGGTTTGGTGATTTGGAGTGTTACGGTTACGACGCACTCGCAGTGCTAAAAATATGAAAAACGCCAATCACCTCTGAATGGAGGCTAAGGCGAGGTGGCTGTACAGCTTCAATGTAAACCTACAAGTAACCAATATTAGTCCTAACCCTTTTGTTAAAAACAAAACCATAAACATAATAATAAATATGTTACTTCTTTAAAATTTATAAAACTATTATTTTCTGAAATTTTATTCTTACTTCAATTTCTATTTAGCCTTTTATGATGAATATAAATCTGCGCTGTTTTTCATTTTATGTTCCGATTACATTTAAATCGGCCGCAAAATAAAATTACAACTTTGAATTCCGGATAAAAAATTGTCAATGCTTCACAGAAAAATTGTAAATAATGCAAGCAAATAGAAGAGGAAATATTACCAAAAATGACTACACTTAAATTTGTATTCCTATTTAAATGCCCTCAAATCCACGGTTCAATCGCTACTGAAATTAAGTAATGAATCTGCTGAAGATTTTACCATAGCTGCATGGCTTTCGAGTTTTTAAGCTATGTTTTCAATATTAAAAAATGTTTTTTAAAGTTAGTTCAACTGTCTAACTAAAAACAAAATAAAACACCGAATGATCTATTCTTATCGATCAGTTTTAAACTCTAAAAACCTAACCATATTTTATTTGAATAGAATACCAAAATATTTCCCAAAGACTGGTGTTGTTTGAGGAACAGAATCGGTTCGGTACTAAATCATTAGCAGTCTTCTCATAAACATTTCCATAAATTTCTACATAATCAATTTGTCACGAAACTGGCGCCGATATCAAAGCTACTCTCGTACGCCTAATAAAACTCCAATTGACTCCTCAGATACATTCAACCAAATATAGAAATTTGAATGTGGCTGCCTCACTTTTTAGAGCCAACCACAAATCAGTGTCATTAATCACTTGTCAACACACAATCCGATAAAAATAACGTATTATTTCTTTTTCCTCGAATCAACATTTCTCTTTTTTTATTTTTTCATTTTTCAGTCTCAGTCCTTTTATGCACAAAAGGATTGTGCCAGGTCAGTGTGGGGTTCATAATAAATGAATTCGCTTTCTCAAAAGATATTTTTGATTTCAACCGAAAAAAACCCCATCAATTTAACAATTTTATAGCGAATAGATACTCGAACAAATCAACAGATTCAATCGAAATTTTCCCCCTCAATATTCATTGACTGACAGTTGATTGGCCAAAAAAATCAAAATAAAAAAATAAAAAAAAAACAAATTAAATAAAACCCGAGTGGATAGTTTGGCTGGTTGTCAGTGTGTATCTCATGAAATCGACCGTTTACCGATTGCGGTCAAAAGTCCAATCGAAAAAATGTCACGAAAATCAACAAATCGATTGCAACGATTTAGCTAATTAATCTGTCAGTAAAGTCGTTTGTCTAATCTTTTCACAAAATGTTTATTTAATTTTTTTTTCCGTTTTTGTTTTTTTCATTTTAGCAACGCATTCGAGTGTGAATTATGTAACCAAAGAAGAGAACAACCAATCAATCGAACAAATCAAACAAGAATAAAACTCAAATCGTATAAATTAAGAAAACAAAGTTCAGTAAATCACGGTCGGGTGTGCTGTCACAGTGTGCTCATGTGCGTTCCTTCTGTCACTGTCTCTGATTAGAGCGACACAGACAACCGAAGAGAATGTGATTAAATAAAAAAAAAATATAAAAAGTTATATATTCGTGAAAAAAATCTTAAAGATACGCACTGTGTAGATTTTTTTTCATAGTCAGAAGTTCGGAGTGCGTCTCCTCGAAAAGTGTGGCAGTAAAAGTAAAACAAATAGTGTGCTTCGCGATATCTTGTGAGCGGGTTTTTGTTGTTCCGAAAAACATAGATAAACCGCTTATCAGTATTTGAATTGTAAAATTGTAAAAAAAAATTAATAAACCGTTTTATATACAAAAAGATACTGCGAGCAAGAAGATGGCTAAAAAAATGGATTTCAACTTTAAGGTCATACCCTTCATTGCTGTGGGATTGCTGATGTTCGCTAACTGCATTTTTGCATCTCGTAAGTTCTCATTTGATTTTTAAATTATTTCCAAACATGAAACATTTTATATTTGAACATTAGAAAGCTTATGTTAATTTTTGTTTGTATCCTAGAAAACTCACATCTATCTTAAAGTACTTGTTTGAATCCAATTTCATGTTTCTTTAAATTATTTTATTACTCTTCTTGTTTTTATTGATAGATGAATGGTATTTAATATTATATGAGTCAAGTGGCTGCTACTTCTCCTGGCGGAAAATTGAGCTCATTTAAACTCACTTAGCGTAAAAATATCGCAGACTTAAGTCAGGAGTTTTGTTCCAGACGTCGTCCTTAAGCATCAACGTTGTGATTATAAACTTCAGGAGATCGTCGGACCAGTCTAAATCACATTCGGCCCTGTGATGTGATACCGTCTTCATGAAACCACTTGTTCTTAATGATAAAGTGATCCGATTCGGACATGTCTCGAAGGGGAAGTGGTCTCTGAAGTACCAATTTGAAGGTTTTCGTTGCCTCAGTAGTGACTATTTTTTTGGAAACGTCTGCCAAGTCAAAATATTCTCCGCCATTGATCCTGAGCTGTAAAACTTCAGCCTGTATAACTTCACCCAGCTTTTGTTTCAGTTTTTACAAGTAAAAATGCAAATCTTCTTAGCGAATTTTAAATAAGCAACATGAAGATGGTGAGGTGAGATGCTTGGACCCTTCAATTCCCCACCCTCTAATGATTGACGATGCCCCGAAATAAAAATTGGGCTCGACGCCCGACATTTAAGTGAAAATTGAAATGCGTAAAAAGAATTGTGAGTCTAGACCCTTGGGTTTGTGTTTTTTTTTTTTGGTTTATTGAACCGAACGAACATTGACTCGATCCACGGTGAAATTTAAGGAACCCGAAAACCATAATGAAGAGATTTAACGTCGTAGTAAACCAATCAAAAGAGACTGCGAATATTTTTACAGATTTTGTGTCATTTGCTGCCAACTTCAAGTGCCAGTAGACCAAAGTGAAATAAGAGGTGCAGCCACTGGGGTTCAATATTCATCTTACATAAAATAAAAAACAAGGCAACAAACGCCTGCAGCAAAAAAAAGATGCATTAAAGGCGACCTCGCAAACCTGGATTTCAAAGTTAATGATATGGCAACTCTTATCGAATGCAAAGAGAAATATTATAATACAAATGAGGTCCGTAAATTTGTCCAATGAACAAAGTTCCAGCCACATTTCTCGACAAAGAATAGGAGTCTCTTGGGATAAGGAGAAACAGTCAATATACAATTATGCTGAGCAGAGATCGTTCTTAAACCCTGTTGATTTACAACAACATTTTAGTTTTGCTGATGATTCAGGTCCCAAAGACATGTAGAATAGAAGCCGGTAGTTGCTTCGACTTAACAACAGAGGAACATCATTATGATGCAACACTTGTTGGTTGAAACGCCATCGTTTCCCCGAAGTAGACCTTTGTTTCTAAAAATCCAAACTGCGAACAAAATTTAAGGAGTTCTGTGACGCCATTAAAACACTCTCATCCTATTTTTTACGTGTTAGATTTACACTCGAGTATATTGATTAAATCTGGGATATAATTGTATTAAATTCTTTTTTGATAAAATACGAGACTGCATATTTATCGTGTTTTCCGAAACTCGTCATGAGGAGTTGACCAGAAGTATTTACAAAAAGAAAATGTATAGTTTTTAGAATGTTGTGACGACCAACTACGGATCTCACTGACAATTAACCATGGATTAAAATAAAGAGATGCCTTCCAAATTATCCTTTGATTTCCTGCGTCCCGTAAACAACAATTAAACGTGCTTCATCGCTCAGATTGATTTAATGCAAAATGCGGAGGACTATTTTTTGTGTCATTGCCAATCACAAATTTCAGTCACACTCCAAGCAAAATAGTTTACATTTTAATTCGTTTATAGTAAAAATTTGAGATCTTTATACCGAGAACTTTTTCCAAATTGATTTTATAAAATCTGGATCCGAAGGTACATCACACTTCTCGTGCCTATTCAAATCCTTCCGATTTTGGTGCATACATATTTTAAACACTCTAGTTTCTTTTATTGCTCTAGATTCACATTTCAAAAAACTCATCATTACAAATAGAAGCTTTCTCGTGACAGATAGAATTGTCAGTATGTTGTTTCTTGAATTTGAACCCGGAACCTCATATTTTCAAATAAATTTAATATGAGACCGTAAATTGCAAAAAACCGCAGCAAGATTTTAATTTGCTTGATTGACAAAATATACAAAATGTCATGAGATTTTTGGCATCAGCAAGAAAAAAAGGAAGCAGACATTTTTTTCAAAAATAATAATGATGTCATCCCGAATTCCGGAAATCCCTTGACTGCTGTTCCATTCTTGTTGCTTATTACGCTTAATAAGTTTTTTTTGCAACCCAGGCTCAATGCTGATTGTCATTTCATGCCCAGAAGTCTCGTTTAACCGGTGTGAATTTTCGTTACGCTAATTCGTTATGCGAACGTATCACTTCTGCAATTCTTCCATTATCTGCGGTAAACAGATATCAAAATCTCATGGTCGAAACCCTTACGGCTCAATGACCTTCTTTATCATGGGAAAATAAAGGTTTTTATGTTTGAAAACGTTAAAAATTTCGAAATAAATATCTCAGGTTTATTACCTAAATAAATAATAAAACTAAAACTCCCTCACCTACATTTTGCCTATTTCATTTTGCGTTTGATTTATTGTGACTGATTTCAGCGGCTCGATTTGAAAAGGTGCTTTAAAAAAATTTATGATATCAAACCATACCATAAGAGGCGAACTTTTAGCGACTAATGCTACTAACTCTATACCGTGGGAAGGTACAAATTGGCAACAACGTTGTAAAATAGTTTACGCTAGTGCTAATGCGTATCACACCATCTTCGGTGTTTGTTTACGGTTTCTTTTCTTTTATTTCCTTTTGCACTTTGTATGTTTTTGCATATTTTACAGGTTGTTTTGGTTTTCTAATTTAAAGTATCTTCACGGCCTTGAATTGCCGTCAGATTGACTATTTTTCACAAGGAAATAAATACGAGTGATGATTGCTTTATGCGAAAAGGGGACAGTGAATGGGATTTCTAAATCCTCTGGTCTGTTCTTGGGAATATTTGTATCCAAAACAAGTGATTTTATGCACTTCCACAACTGATCGTAAAATTGATGACTAACGAAATTACCTCACCACAGTTGACAGAAGAAGTGTCATGAGTCATAGGCAAGTTAATGAATTCTTTGCTTTAGCCAAACTTCTTCAGATGTTCGGCTTTTGTCATCATCGTTATTTCATTGCGATTTGGAGGTGAAAACAGATTTAATGATACCTAAAGCTGAGATCACATATCGTTTTAGCGCTCATAGAGAGCAGCAGAGTGTGAACACACTTGACACATAAGACTGCGAATGCAACTTGCAGTCTCGAAATTTGTGATGCATGAAGAGTCGACTGAATCAGATGTTAATTTAGCAGACCTTGAAAAAACCAAGACTGACTAAAAAAGCATTTAAAAAAATTGTCGAAATGGCAGCAGTTGACAGAAGTTTCTGTCTGCATTTATTACTATTCTGATGTATATTAAAGTAATGACAAATGAATTTCCAATACGGAAGGAGTCAAAATTATAAAGGGAACGTCGTTATCCGTCTGTCTGTCTGTCAAAACCTTTACTTATACGTATAACACTGCGGTCCGTTAAAGATTTAGAAGCTCCGATTGTTTATGCTGCAAGAGAACCTAGAATTCTGTCACTTTTCGTTGAAGAGGAATAACGAAATTAAGCAAGAATCAATGTCTTATTGCACAAGTGAACGGACGAATTCGCAAATTGTTGTTTACCGGTGGTACAGAACCCTTCATGTGCTTGTCTGACTCGCACTCGGCCACTTTTTTTTTCATAGAATTGCTTTTTTGCCCTTTTGCACAATACGAGCAGGAGGAGAAGAATGAAATTATTATGTAGTGGTTTGAAACTTAGGTGTTTTTTGTTTTTAATGTCTCAATGGGTGAAGTCCGAACTGTGGCGATGAATTTGATATCGACTTATTTGCATTTGTATAATTCACAGTTTTTTTCTCAAAATTTGACGTTGAACTAGATAGTTGTGTTTTTGGAAAATTGGTTCATCACTGGTTTATGTCTTCACTTCATTGAAATGGATGTACCACCCAGCCGGCTGTATAAGAGTGCACTGTTTATTAGCCTGGTCTCTTAATTACCCTTAGGTTAAGGCTGCTGATAAGTTTTGCAACTATTTTGGACTCTTGTATCTAAGTGGCCTCAAGCTCAAATGTTTTCCTTATCCATGTGGATCATTCTTCGCCTCGTCGTGGCGATAAATTCGAAAAGTATGTTTTTTTTTTTTTGAGCAGGAGATATTCACATATTCAGATATTTTCTTTTTAAGATTTCAAGGAAATCCTATTCATTGTTAGAGCAATCTTAAATCAGTCCGACGTTTCGTAATCTTGAAAGCCCTAATAAGCTGCTATCCAGGCAACAGTAACGCTGTTGTTTTTATACAGGCAGTCAAGGAGATTGTGGTTCTCCCATGTAGAGCACTCCTGCAGCTGAGACTAAATATCCGATGAATGATTTGCTCTATTTATCGTCCAGCAATCGACTCCACAAAGCAGGACTTGCAAAATAAGTATCTTTTAGAGCAGTATTTTTGTCCTACATGTTAGGAGTTTGGATCCTAGTTCTTTTGACAAACCGAAGCAGCAGATGTTGCTTTGCGATTCTCTGTCGGATCTCCACTATGGTATCGTATTTGGCGGATATATTAGTTTCGAGGTAATTGAACGCCCAACTCGCCCAAAATTGTAGCTGTCACTCGTAATGCTTTGGCTGAGATGATCTTCGACGGATCTTTTTCCGGTGACAGCATGTTTTTTGTCTTATCCTCTTGATTCAAAGATCAACCCGTTTTGCCTTTTCTTCAATCGATGATGTCGATTTCGTCTGCGAATCCCAGTAGACCTCCCACCTCAAACTACAATTTTTTTCGAGTTTGGCACCCCAGTTATAATATGGTTGTCTTTAAGCCCTTTACACTTTCAAAAAATTCATTAAGATTAAGATTAAGACGCTAAGTCTGGCCTTCAACGTACGGAAATGTGTAAAGACGGAAGGCTGCTCAGTCCGAATTTGAGTAACTTTCACTTTGTTTATGGAAAGTTTATTATTCGAATTTTTAAACTTCGACTCAGAAGATCCTTTGATGCGTACCAATGCTGAACTCAACCCTGTGACATGTCTCATCGTTGTGAGGCTCTTGGAATAGGTACATTTTTTTTGAGCATGTTTTATTTAGATGTTCAATAAAAAAAGTTTCCGACCGAATCACATCGCAGTTTTGCATAGGCAAGCTCCGTGCTACAAAAAAGTACTCTGAGACCTTTTCCGTATCTAAATATCTCAGAATTTCGCTTCTACTACAAAATTCACATGTGGTTGTTTGTTTCACATGTAAATCAGACAGATTTCCATAAAATATTGTTTGGGAATTTTTTCTTAAAATTCATAGCCTCGCCCAATTGACCCAAGTACCCTCATCCACTTACATTAGCTGCAAAAACAAAAACCAAAAACTTGAGACAATTGTACTTACTCGTGCGTACATCCCACTCGGTACTCCCATGCAAAAAAAAAAAAAACAAAGCAAAACATTATTTTCGACAAAATATCTGCCACCATGTGTGTGGATTGTTGTCCCGCATGTATGGCCACAGTGCTAGTTCACATGTACAATAATACACACGTAGCTTCTTTTTGAGAGCAGAATTTTGTGTAGCTTCAACAAGTAAACTGCTTAGAATTCAGCTCTTCGTTTCCCATTCCACTGTCTGACGTCACTTATGACGGGTCTGCTAAATTTGACACGCGTCCAAATATGCTTTAAGGCGCCGTTTAGCATGTGACATTCGAGCACTTTTTCCCATCTGACTGTCAAAAACTGACGGCGAAAAAATAAAAATCAGATCAAACTATATCTGAGGATCTGCTGTGATGCAAACCGGGAAATCCGACACCCTTTCTAGGTCAGGCACACAACGACACAAGATCAAGTTATCTTGCAAGATTTAAGTCTAAGAAATTCCACAACAAAGAGAAACGTACACTGGGCCACGGCCAAAGTCGTGAGGTAGAATCAGCGAACGAAAACAACTCCAAGAATGGCAATGGCGTACGTTGCTTGCGAATTATGACTGACAGCCCGCTTGCCGCTGACTCAGTCTGAGGGCGAAGCTAGCTTCTTCGCCTTAATTAACCGACTTAATGGAAATTAATTCAAGTCTAGCCGAAAGATGGTATGAAACTGAATGTGCGAAAAATGAATGCTAACAAAATTTTATGACGTCTCTTCAACTAGGCAGACGGTGAAGTTGTCAAGCCCCCTTTTAAAACTTATTCGTATTATTTTTGAGTTTCTTTTTTTTCGTATTCGTTAATTCGGGTGTTGGTTGTTCGTAGATCCGCTTAGCTGGCTTTTTTGATTTTTCGTCGACTGATGGTGCGGTCGGAACGGAACTTGTAAGACACTGTCGTCGCTGTTCAGTATGATACTGTGTGCGTCTTGGTAACGCATTTAAGCTGATAAGCTTGGAGTGTTTATTGTTTCTCTCTTGTTTTTTTTTGTTGTTAGCCATTCCAATAACGTCTTGTTTGGTTGTTTTTTTTTTTCTTTTGGTTTAAAAGTGATTCGGTAGCGATAAGTGGTCAGATTTGAATGGATTTCTAAAGAGGCTTACGAATACGCCCGTCATGCCACCTACACGTCCGAAGAGAAGATAAGGAAGCATAACAAGAAAAACCCGTTTTAGCTTAATAATGCTTATTGGCTTATGAACTGTTAGCCTTAGCTTTTAGCGTACCCACTTCATGGCGCCATATTGTTAATTTTATTCACGTGGTCTCAGTCTCCCCTTTCAATGTCGATCAATTGCTTGTTGAGAGCTAAAGTGTATATAAAGTAGACTAAGCTAAGAATGTGATTTTATGTAAGGCCTCACGGGATGTAAGCTAGTCTTAAATGATGTTGAGTAACGTGCTCAACATTGTCATTGTCAGGGGAGCGGTAGAATACAAACACAAATACAAATTCTTACTGTGACAATTGTTTTGAGTTTTATGGGTGAATCCTTCGACAAAAGGCAGATATTGGACCCACAGTTTACTGCCAAGTCCGAATGGTCTAAGAGGCCTCAATTTGGTCGCTGTAATCTGTATGGAGTTTTGCCAATCACTCGCAAAAAATGGGGACCTGAAAATAGTAGTTGATCGTATCTGGATTTAAATCCAGGACCTGATACTCAGCAGCAATCAAATAGTAGTAGTACTTGTACACCTTCACAAATTTAAAAACAAAGTACAGTGATATGATTCACTCGACCACCACAACGAAACCCCTAGTTTGACCACGAGTGCCACAAGGCGAATGCAACTAAGCAAGAGGATAAAAGCTGCTCGCGAGCTCTACGAGCAGAAGGGGACTGATGAACACCGGCTTCTCAGGAGAAGAAAGAAGGAACATGAGCACGCGCGATTGGTAGAATTGAAAGACTTCATCGCAGGAATGAGGTAAAGAAGTTCTACCAAAGTGTAAAGTTAGCCAGTCAAGTTTATAAGGACCGCACCGAAGCCTGTTAGGATGATCAAGGGAACATCGTAGAAGAATCGCAGTCGATGCTGAGAAAAATGGAGGAATACTTCCTGCAGACTGTATAAAGGTGACGAAGAACCAAAAACCGTTTTCAGGCAGAGCGAGCATGCACCAAATCATCTGTAAAATATGATCGGAGGAAAGCATGCCCGATGAATGGAACATCAGCATTGTTGGCGCGATCCACAAATAAGGAGACCGTGATGTGTGAATGCCAAAAGCCGTTCGTCAGCTGGTCGGTCCATTCCAGTGTGGCTTTAGGCCAGGAAGATCCACCATCGATCAAATATTCACACTACGGCAAATCTTGAAAATCGTGCGACTTCTTCAACATCATTCTTGAACGAATAGTTCAAAACTCGCACGTCAACACCACGGGATCAATCTTTCAGAAGTCCGTCCAACTACTCGCAAATGCCGACGATATTGACATTATCGGAATAACGCCGAGTGTTGTCAATGGCACTCTTGTGACGGAGGCCGTGAAGATGCGCAACGGGCAAATGGGGGCAAGAAAAAGTATATGCGGTAGTCAGAGTCTTTGTCTACCTAGACTCAGAAAACGGCACTATAACTGAAATTATACGAAGCATAACTCTTGCCAATCGCAAGATTTTCGGTCCCGCCTGCATAGATTCCGAGAAAAGAATTGAAATATTTAGAACGGATGGAAGCTAATGCGTCCGGAAAGTTTTCGAATCACTTCCGAGGAAGGGCGCAGTAGAGGAAGACAGCGACTCCGGTGGTATAAAAGGGACCTGGATCAACTATGGTGCCAGCGAACTGGTTGGAGACCCTTGTTGGTTAAGGTGCCAGATCCACCCCGGAGTGTAGTGCCAACTTAAACATGTATATGAGCAAGATATGATTAGCGTTTTTAAAGAAAATGTTTTTCGAAAATGGCCATTTTTGCACACCCTACAGGCTCGAATATCTGCATTACCAACCGAGGTTATCTTTAGAGTTTGCGGTTGCTTTGTAAGTGAAAATCTATCTGATATATGAATGCTATTAAAATCCCTCTCTATGTTTAACGCTCAATTTCAATGTGAGTTTCAGCAAATCTAAGTTTTTAAAAATTAAACTCCAGTTCCGTGATTTTTTTTTACAAATTGCAGTCCTTTGCCAACTCCCTTCGAATTTGTAATCAAAACCACTTGTCGAAAAATAACTTTGCATTCTTTCATCTCAGCAAAGACGGTATAAAATATTTACTTATTTCGTTCGCGGGATGGATCTGGGCCTTAACAAACAATCCTAAGGTATATTTACTGCCCCCAATGGCAATTCTTGTAACCGAAAACTTTTAGATATATCAGCCCATGTATTTCGTCTTTTCACCTTAATGAAAATTTAACGTAAGTACTAAATAAATTAAGATGTTTTCAAAAATGACCAATGGAAGGCGATAAAGTTATTCCAAGCCCCAAATAACAACACGTTAAATCGAAGTGTGCAGCACTAAGGAATAACTTTTCATGAATATGTTGAATCAAAATGACATTTCTTTTCGGATGACGACCTACACCTTGTCTTTTTGCATCCTGATGGATTTTATTTGAATTGTTTATGAATTTATTTCATTCGTGCAAAAAAAAAATGCATCTTCACGAATCCACTGCTTCAAGTGCAAAACAGTTCACAGATAAATCCTTGTGTTAGGCGGACGATCGTAAAACTGTTTTAAATTCAAGTTTTTATAAATAAAAGTGACTCAAAATCCTCTTTGTTCGCTTGAAAAACATCTCAATAGAATTTCAGAACTCACCAGAGTCTTGGCAAAAAGCATCAAATTACGAACCTTTTTTTTTATTTTGTGTCCAATTTTGTTTTTTTCATATCACTTGTTAGCTTCAAATTTGTAAATTTAAAAAATGAATAAACAAATGTTCGTGCAAATGTGAACTTGTATCTTTCACGTTTATTCTTTTCGTATAAACAATTTTTCATTCCTTTCTGTGTTCCATTCAATTCAACAACAAATCTGATAAAAGAATTTTTTCGCTGACAGAGAACCAACAGAAATCCATAGCAGAAACTAAATATGAACCGGATGGAAAAAAAAGTGTTTGAATTCCGTTGCCAAAGATACTATACTTCACAGATACAAAAGGAAAACTTTTATTGATAATTGATTAATACAATTCAATTGAATCCATTGCAAGGTGTATACACAAGTATCTGCACACACATCCAATTTCAAAGCATTCCATCACTTTTCTTTTTTTTTTTTTGAAGATCAATTCCCAACGCCCGCGCTGCGCCCCATACGAAAATCGAGGCTACCAACCCAGCCGCAACAAATGTATGTAAATCAATTTACAGAAAAATGCTCATCTGTTTGAACATTTGCAAATGTTTTCTTTTTATATTCTTTTGGGGTGTAGTTTTTTTTTTTTTTTTGAGTTCGGAATTCAATTTACAATTTACCCAAAAGAGTGATGGAATTTATGGCAATCAAATTGGAATCCTAGCGTTGTGTTGAGGAAATGGTGAACCTTATTGGTCTGCCGTTGAACAAATTAAAAATAAATATTTTCATTATTATTTTGCGCGACTCGAATTTCCTCAGTCATCGAAAAAAACACAAATTTCTTTGCATACAAAAATCAAAAATCTATTTACCATTTTCATTTTTTGTTTTGTTTTTATGGTAGCTTTGGTGGAACCGACCGATTGTCAGTCGGAGCAGAATTTCAATGAAATATTTCAAATTCCGAAAATATCATGAAATGTTGCGCTGAAACTATGACGACAATTCGGTTTGGTTTGAACGCATGATGCCCCGATTTTTAGTAGAACCCCACCACTGTGCGATGTGGTCAGCTTCGGGTCAGTTTGTAGATACATTTGCGTGGATATAAACAAGAAAAAAAAACCTTCCTTTTTCCAAATCATTTCTCGTTTTTTTTTGCTTGTTTACATAGGTGGGTGAATTTTGTTGTGTTGATTTTTTAATTTGAATGTCGATGCTATTTTCGAATAAATAAGAAAAAAAAATCACTTGAAGCTTGTAGAAACAGTTTGGCGAGGCAGCCCTCTGCTCCTTGGTTCCGAGTTCAGTGGCAGATTCGAGATTAATAGTTTATGTGTTAAGATATCACCTTCGAGCAAATGTTCATCTAATTTTAGATTATTTGAATGGAACTGTGTTTTGCAATAATTCCTTTAAATAAGCGTATTTTTAGGATCAGTGAAGTTAGATTGCCTGACTTCCGCACCCAAATAATGCCAACCGAATCAAAAACCTTCCCGTCTGCACAGCGTTGTCTATTCTGAACCATAAGAGACAAACTAATATAATAATAAAAAAAATGTATCAACAAATAAACAAAATAATATAAAAGAAGTTGATTTCGAGTAGTTGAAAATTAAAAAACAAATTTTGTGTCTCATTATGTACGGTTGTACGGAACCCTTCTTCTGCATGTCCGACTCGTACTAAGCAACGATTTCATTTACAAATTTTCGCCAAATGTAAAATGTTGAAAAGGAGTCAAGAGGCTTAATGAAATAAAGCTCACTTCGTTAAGCATTTCTAAATGAATTTTCAAAACTCCTCCTCTCAGAAATTCCAAAAGTTGGATCAGCTCAAAAAAAAGGTGAAGACCAACAAACAAGATTGCCGGTTCTGATGGCCTACTATCGATATTATTGAAATAAGGTTGTCGTTTTTTGGAATCTCAAAATATAGTTTGAGGGTATGAAGGCACGCCGCCCGATGTCTGAACTTTTTGCTTTTAATTTTACTGTTTACTAGAAAGGCGATCCTATTTCTTGTCGCATTTGATGGCATTTAACATTATGAGCTCTACAAGGCGATTCCCGCTTTCTCTGCTGAGCCGGTGATTCTTGAAAAAGCGAAGTGCAATGTAGAATTCGGAAATGCTTCCGACGAAGTACTCCAGACATGAACCAAATTTTGATTTGGATATGCTTGAAGAAATAGTTCGCTTTCAGTGCGAGCTTTAATGAAATTTTCACGATAATTCGAGAACTGGCAAAACCGTTTAGCCTTGAAGAAAATAAGGGCAAAATCAAGCGTATTTTTTTTTTTTAAATGAACACTCGAATGAAAAATCCTTGGTCAAAAAGTAATGAAGAAGAACAAACCAAGATACGTCGATAATTTTGGCTGCACTAATTCGGGCTTTTCGATTGTTCAAGCATAGAGATTCTCCCGATCACAACCCCAAGTAAGAGACAATAAATGGACCTAACCACCGTTTAAAGGGTTAAGATTAACCTGAGATAAGGCGCTGTTTTCATAAAACCTTCAGCTGCGTACTCTTTATAGGTCGATCACACTCATTCTTAAGAAATTTTTTTGGTAGTTCTTTTTCTTCTCATAAACCAACGAGACCCTTTTTATTCCTGCCACCTTTTTTAAGAACGAAGGCATTGGAATTGAAAAATCGTAGCATGAGTCTTACCTTACTCAGAGTAAAATTATTAAATTTAAATAATGATGTGAAAAAATTAACCTTATTTTTATAAACAAAATAAAATTCGTTTGTGCGTGTGTTTGTCACTGAACTTCTCCTAAACGGATCGACCGATTTTAATGCAATTTTTTGTGTGTATTTGAACGAGTCTCTGGATGGTTAAGATGCCCTCAGCAATATTTTTTCGTGAATAATTGACCGATAAACCAGGTGGCATTCAGAAACATCTTGATTAGAAAAAAATCTTGCTTGAACGTAATTCGCTGGACTTATCCAAGGTCTATAAAATTGTTTTTTTTTTCTTCACAACAATGAGTGCTTTAATGTTATTTCCAAGGAATTAAATTGAAATTAAATTGTTGCAAGGAAATTTCCAAAGATAAGGCAAACATCGTAATTCCAGAGTTGGTGGAAGTGTCTGAAACTCGTTTTCTAATTGAATTTTTCATTTTTCAAAATGAGTAGAGTGAAAACCGTTTGCCCGTGCTTTGATTTGCCTTCAAGGCCTTCTTCATCAAAATGAATCAAGTAAACAATAGTTTAAAATAAAGATTGAGGTTATGTTATGGAAAATCATTTGCATCGATAAACAAGACAAATCATATAAAACTATTTCAATAATGCCGTAGAGCTCGAAGACCTAATTCTAAAATCGAATTCGAATTCGACAAGTAAGCCGTAGCAATTTGAAAAAAATGTACCTGCTCCAAAACCCATGTTTTCGAGCTTGAATGGTACTCAAAGAACGATCGCACACTTTTCAAAGCCCTGGTTTTTGTTACAATCAGTTTTTTTTTTTTTGAAAATGTTCATTACGATAAAATTCAGAAGGTTTTTACTTCATCGACAATGTCGCTTTTTTCATAGATAATGTGGTACCTTTCCGCAGCTTCACATTAAATCACAGCACACCCAAACTAGTCCTATAAAATTTCGAACACGCATAGAGAGCGATAAAAAACCGCATACCATGCGAAATATCAAAGCATTTGCATTCTATTATGGAAGGTGTTTCTAAATTATACTCAAAATACCACAAAACTTGTTTCCATTTTTATTTTCACAAAAATAATCAAATTTAAATTAAATTTAATTAACTCTAATGGGACCATAACAATTATCGCCGATAATAGCCTTCTTCACATTAAATCGACAGTCTAGAATGCCAAACAGATGTTTTTTTAGAATTTGTAAAATCGAAAAACCATCATCAACCCACCCACCTCGACCCCTTTTATCGAGTGTGTGTGCTTCACTCAAAATCAAAATGATTGGCCCCTTCTGGCGTTCTTGTTTTGAAAAAAAAATAAAAATTATTTACTCAAAAGATTTATGCTGCAGAGATTACTTATTAACATATTAGCCCTCCCTAATGCTCTCCTGGCCTGGCCACAAGCACAATTTATCACCTCTATTAAATTATTGGCAGTTCCGATAACTATTCGGGTTGGAGTGAGGGTTTCATCAATCAGGAGGCGCTGCAATATCATAGTTCAGTTGGTTGCTCTTGCGCTTTATCCGGGTCAGAAGTGGATCTAGCTAAGCTATTAAGCTGTGTGGCACTCGCTGAACACGGCTAGTTGATTAATTAATGATTTTCGCGTCGTCTGTCGTGCGTGTGGGCGCTCCTGGAGCCAGTCTGTTGTTAAAGTGAAAATATACTTTTAACTTGATTTCGTCTAAAATTTTTTTTTATAGGTTTGACTTAACCAAGTCACCAAGTTGGTATTATTACTTTTTTTTTTGTGATCATTTAAAATAAATATACATAATCGTAAATCTCCCATTAAGATATATATGAGTATTAAGAAGGATGAGGAGAGGGCATAAGTGCCGAGATAAATGAGTGCATGTTCTGTGAAACAATTTAATAAATATATATATATGTGTATAAGACGAGGAAGGCGTGAAGGGATTTATGAGGTAAAAGATTGTCGACGTGCGGTGAAAGATGTGAGCAGAAATTAATTTTCAGCACTTTAGTACACGAGTTTTGGGCAATGACTGGCAAATGTATGTATGGATGCTTTTTGCAAATTGCTTCCTTGTACGAGGAATGGTTATACTTTGAAGTGGAACACACATTTAATGTGAGTGACGAGATTAAGAAAATTGCAGATTTGTGGTTCATTGGACTTTAAATTGGGTACATACTTGTACATATTAAGATGGGGAGGTTCGATTGTAATGAGGGTCAGATGTGAAGCAATCTCTTGGGCAGCAAAAAAAAAAATAAACGCATCATCTTGACTTGAGTACATTCGGGAGGTACTTAAGTTTCGACCTCATTTGGAAGTTTACATTCTTTCGGAGATATGTTATTGTAAGCCAAACAATTCGTCGAATGGTGCAAAAATAAATATAAATACATTTGGATTTGTTTAGCCTATATCGTAAGAAGTGTGATACTTTAAGAATGCATGTAATTAGAAACGTACGCAAAGCCTAGAAGTTAACTCGGAGCTTATGCTTTGACGAACATTTACTTGGTATCATTGAAAACGAATAAAACCTGACTTGAGTTTAAAAGGCTTCTATTAAAGATTTTGGAAGCACAAACCTTCCTATAAATTGTGATTTTTCAGAGAAATTTTTTTTCTTTACCTTTTTATGACATGGTTGATTGGCTGTATTTTGGGAATGACCCACATTTCTTTCTATACACGAATCATTGGCGAAAACTTGTCCTAAACTCAGCCCCGCAAAAAAAAAATTAATGGTGTTAAGTCGTAATCGCACTTTTTGCGTCGTCAATCGAAGTATCTCTTTCGAGAATTTAAGTATCAAAAAAAGTTTTCCTTAAAAAGAGCCTTTGTTTCACCAGCTATTTGGAAAGTGGCGACGTTCACATCTTAAGTATCAATATCAGACAAAATAAAGTCAGGCAAGTTCAACTTCAAAAGTCAAATTCATGTTTTTTGCGAATACAATGTCCTTGCAAGAGGGCCTTTATAGCATCAACTCGCCATAACCAACGTGCTTTAGTGATCCTTTTTGGCACGAAAATGGATTTGTCAAACATTTATTTTTCAAACATTTTCCAAGTTGAAACGATGTTATAGGTTTACGAAGTTTTAGAGAAGAACAATTGTCCGCTCCACTGCCAACCCAGAAACCACAACAACCTTAAGTTCTCTTTTATTTTGCGACGCAGGAGCCAATTTTTTTTAATCGCCACAAAATAAACACACCCAGTTTTTGTTCGGCGATGATTTTTTCAGTTAAACTTTTGGAGTCTTCACATAATCAGTCTGTCAAAAACGTTCCAACATATCGATTTTATTGCCTGGAACTGTACGAGAATGTAGTACAAAACTTACAAAGGTTTTCTACTATATTTTCCTAGTTTTTGTCAGCAAGTCGTGCTAGTGTCTACAGATCTCCATAAAGCATGTTTTAAGAGCTTAAGAATTTTTAAAAGGGTTGTCAGACAGATTTTTTTCTTGAATTCGCGTTCTATGCACCCAATTTACGTCACTCGAAGTTTTTTTTTTTTTTTTTAATTATTTGCTCGCTCTTCAAGAGGATATTAAGACTCTTATAATGCGTGTAGCAAAGAGCGAGCGGAAGAATTAGAAGAAGAATGAAAGATTGTGTAGAGTCTTACGTTTGAGCAGCTTCTAAGCAATTCCTATTGAGTCACCGAATTGTTACCGATTCGACGCCGTTGGGCATCTTCTCATCCCGATCCAACTAGTGCAGCAACTGAAGGCAAAAAAAACATCGTTTACGTCATACGTTCGATGAATAGTCTACAAAATCAACTTAAGTTGAACGGACTTTTACCTTCAAATCATCTTTAGCGATGAGGCTCATTTGTGGCATGGTTTTGAAATCATTGTCGAGACCCCATTATATGCCGAAAATACAAGTTTTGGTACGGTTTGCATTCCGGAAGCATTATTGACCGATTGCGAGTACTGCAAGCAAAAACAATCATCTTCTTGACAAATAGTTTGAGGATAATGACGCAACTTGCCATTTCACGAGTCAAATCATAACGTCATTGGGAGAGAACCATCCTTATAAATGAATCTGTCAATCGGCCAATTAGGTCAAGTGATTTGTTTTCTTTTGGAATTCTTTTTATGAGGGTATATCGAATTGGATGTGCTTATGAACCAACTGCAGTAGAAGACTTAAATGCAAACATTTTGGGGTTATGTTGGAAAAAAGTGATCCGAACTTGATTTTAAAAATGTTATGCTGTACAAGTTAAGAGCCAGTACTCGTAAAGCTAAAATATTATTCATTTTAAATATTTTTCTGTGTTGTATTTCAATATCTTTCAAAAGAAAAGCTATCACGATGACTCACACATTTTTACTACAACAGTGGCGCCAATTTTTTAATTACACCACATATTGAACGGTCTTATATTAACCATTAAATTCAAGACAAAAATTTAAGTTATTTTCTGTAGAACTTTTAAGCCTTAAATAAACCATAAGTTTTAACTGTGAAATGACACTTTTAATTTTTTTTTAGGGTTCCGTACCCAAAGGATGCCAACGGAACCCTTTTATTAAGCCTCCGCTGTCCGTTCGATACCCACTTGCAATTTTCCCACAGTAACATACTATAAAAAATAAAATTAAGGTAAAAATTAGAGGGAGTCATCATTCAAAACACGTGCGATGGGAAATTTGAAATTAAAAAATATAACAACATGTATGGTGGTACGGGGCCCTTCGAGTACGTGCTCAACTCGTTGTGTTATGTTTTTTTTAATACTTTTTTGGGCTCTACAGAACTGACACATGATGTAACCACTTTCATTATCATAAAGCTTATATCCGAGTAGATTAAAGTTCATATTTGGTCATTCACTTCGAATGTTAATCTAAAAACAGTCCACGATTATGATGCAAGAAACTTACACAAAAACTGATTTCGAGAAGCCAAATGACCACGGAACAACACGAATCGTGATGTTTTTCTCGACGTGTACCCAATTCGGGCTGCTCTCGTGCACTTCAGGCAAGTACATATCTGCGACACTGCGTGCCTTGTTAGTGTCATATGCAACAAGGCTCGTCGCAATCAAAGAATTTGTCAAGCAATTAATTTAAATTCACCATACATTCGTATACAATTATCCAATTAGGCCCCGCTAATCCATTTAAGCCCCATTGTACCATTAATCATGTCCACAGCCACAGTCACGCATTAAAATCCATCTTTGGTCGAGTCGAGTGTCGTGCTCCTCCACCCAACACACTAACCCACAAATATCGATGCAATTGGCCATTTCTTCCATTCTTCCTTCGTTCCTGGCGTCATCAGTTTTTCAGTTTTGCATTCGATATCGGACGCGCTTACAGTCGACGACATTTAAGTATGACACTGAACCTATTTTAAGTTCAAGGCTGCGTGGAACCGATGTGCTGCTCGGGCATGGGTTCTTGCGATTCGCCTCTTCGATTAGAAATTCATAACGAAAGAAAGGAATTTGCATTTTTGACATTTTTTGCATACAAATTTAGCTTTTTTTTGCTGTTGTACGAGTGAGTATTCCGGTTTTGGAATTACGATTAGTTTTGTTTTTTAAATGATTCGATATTCTCTGTTTTCCGTTTGTTTTTAAATGGGCCTCCAAAGCTTCAGTTGGCATTTGGACCCGGTTTGTTGAGCGGAACGTATTTTTCCAGATTAAGATTAAGATTCATGAATTTAAACTTAATAATATTCGGGTTAAATGGAGTAAGTATCGATCATATAGGCTGACATAATGAGGATGTTATTAACGACTAGAGAGGCGTCAACTAATTTAACAAACAAGAATGGAAACAAGTTTGTAAATAGGCAATCAACTTGACTAAATTGGATTAATAATTTTTTTTTTCTGAACGAAAAACGAAAAGATTGATTTTGGGAAAAGAACTACAGTAGTTTGTTTTTTTACAAGCAGATTTTGATTTATTCACCGCTGAAATATCACTTTATAATTTTGCAAAAATATACTTGATAAATGAGGCGTATTTTGCGTTTCAAACGAAATCCGACCGGATCTATCAGAAATTTAGAATAACAAAAAAAAAGTCAAAATTAAATTTTATTATTCATGGGATTTGTGGAATAAAAGTTTTGAAAAATTGCAGACCACCCACTGAGGTGACTTTAACTTGCTAAAACAGCTTGACATTTGCTTTTGCTTCACGGGTGGTAGTTACTTTATAAGATTTAGTCTGTCGTATGATAAGTAAAAGTGGAGGTCTCGTAAAGGTGGCTGATGACTACAGAAACGTACGAAGGGTTATCCAAAAGTTATGACCACTACTTAGGGATCAAGGCAACCCACACGCAATATTTCCTATTATCCAGATTACACCAGAATTTACACAAAAAATTATCGAAGCCATACTAATCGGACGCGCACAAACTCGAAGTCCAAGATAAGCCGAACCAAGCCGAGTTAAAAAATGGGAAGAAAAACCCACTTCCAAATTAAATGTTGACAACGAAATTCAAACAAAATTAGTGGCACGGTTTAGGCGGCACCATTCGACAGGTTCGACACCCACCAGATCTAAATGCAGTTAGTATTTCCGGGTTTCCATTAAAATTTTGACAAATTTCACTTTTAATTTTCGATAGAGGCGTTCACACTTGTCGGCTGGCATGTCAAAGTGATTGACCCTAAATGATGTTGAGAAATCAAATCGAGATTAAGACGACGAACCGATCAGATTGCGGTCGGAATACAAATGACAACCTAAACGCCAATCACTTAAGATCGAGGCACTCACAAAAAAAAATAGATCCAACGTCGGCGTCGCGTCGCGTCTGTCGGTCGTTTCGACTTAATGAGGAAACACCGCCACAACATATGCCAAACAGATAGATTTTTCTACTACTTAAGGGCCTATCTAAAGCGGGACAAGATAGATTGTAAATGACGTAAGGTGCGTTATGACGAGGGATTGACATGAATGGCACGAGTAAGAAGGGACTTATTTTCCGAGTCTCACTAACGTAATGGCGGAGGTGTTTGACTGCATGATGATGATAATTTGCTTTTGCTTCACGGGTGGTAGTTACTTTATAAGATTTAGTCTGTCGTATGATAAGTAAAAGTGGAGGTCTCGTAAAGGTGGCTGATGACTACAGAAACGTACGAAGGGTTATCCAAAAGTTATGACCACTACTTAGGGATCAAGGTAAGTAAATGCATTTGATTACAAACAGTCAAAGCTATAACACAAAAATGGAGGCAAAGGATGTCGTCAAGCATTTAGTTCTGCAAAAAATCTTGACCAAATATCTACACGCCGACTAGGTGGAAACAAAGAACGATTCTGCTCCTCCATATTCTACAGTTGTATTCTAAGGCAAGGATATTTAGCTGGAGAGAGCAGCCCCAAATCATGAAGTCATCGGTTTTTCACGAGCTTGTGTTAACTAACAGAAGAGTGGAATTGAGTGATATCACAGTAAACTTTTATGGCTACCTTCATAGCGTACTTCAGCTTTACATGAATATGACTTCGGTGCGTGTGGAACGCAGAATGTTAACCACCAAATTGAAGAGTTGACACAACACAAGCAAATCTTGAAAATTACCAATTTTACTCGGAAATATTTCTGAGATGGTTCACTCTTTTGGGCTCTTAATACACAGACTACCTAAAAAGATTGCGGAAAACTATCAAAGAAAAGAAAACTTTGAGCTGGACTTCTGATTCAGAAAAAACAGCACACCACACTGCTCTGAGCAGTTGTCTCCTACTATGGGGCGATAATATTTAACTTTCAAGGTAAAAAAAATTACAGCAAAATGGTACCAAACGATATAAGAAACAGCTTTTCTGCAATGTCTCAACATTTTGGTTTTCCAAGATTGACATACAAAAAAGATAATGCTTCCAGTCGTACAGCCGGGATTATGAACTGGAATCCAAGCTCCAAACTGGAATTTTATGATATGAACGTTCCTCACAGACTTTTATTGAAAAAGTTTGGTCATGGTTGACACGAAATTTGAACGAAAGTGTCATGTTAGCGACGAAAAAAACTTATTAATTGAGGTATTCAAAGCAGTTTGAGTTCGGTTTTTGAATAGGAGTTTCGAGCACTCAAAAAATTCAAATTTCTTTGTAGAATTCTTCGTTTACTGATATGGCATTGGTGAACATACCGAATGAGTTAATTTAAAAGATCAAACGTGATGGCCATTGAGCAACTTTTTTTTATCAGAAAGCGCCCTTTTCGTTAAACATTTAATAAATAAATTAGTAGTGAATAGAATACTGTGAATTGAACAAATGTACGTTGAACAGATTTAAAATGGAATGGTACCACGCAAGAATTTACATCATTTTTAGGAATTTATGTTATTTTGCGATATTTTTCAGGTAGGAATTTGCACAATTACTCCAGACTATACAACCATACAAAACAATTGACTGAAATGTGACTTTTTATATAATGAGTTTTTAACTTTACATCAGGAAGTTCTTGTTTTCATTCAAGAGTTGAGATTTTCTATTAATGAATATATATTGTTATAGCATAGAACTAACTAAAATGTTTACAAGTTTTCTTGGCAAACCAAATTCACTTTTAACCGAGGTACAGCTCCGCAACGTCAAGTCTCTCAAACTTCGTCTTCTTAAAAAGACAAAGCGAGAGTGAACAGAACTGAAACACACATCTTTTCATCTTACTGACCTGTTACCAATTCAGTCTGCAGCAAGCTTCAAAACGTTAAGCATCACCAAAATCTTATTCGTTTTTCGGGTTCAATAAAAATTAAGTTTTATTATATTTTATTAGAATAAAGACAATTTTTTAATGGAGAACATCGCTGAGTCGTTTTTTTCTTAACTATGTAATATTTTTAAATGTTTTCATGGTATTCACTTTAAATGTTAATTTCGAGTCAAGGTAAATGCCCCAAATATTTAACGAAATACTGGCAATCGATCCGTACTCCATTTAAATTTACTTGACTATGCAGAACGATGAAAGGTTTTCTGTTTCTAGTAAAAAAGTTGCCTTGAGTCTTCTCAGCATTTATTTTTGTTTTCCACTTCTTATTATAGTTCCCAAGGTATTGGCCGCAAAATTAAAATTTGCCTCGATAACTAGAATCAATTGATGCGACGAAAAAATGACACTTGTTATACAGAAGTCCTTACCGCTTTGCTCTTGTTCACAATTTAAAGGAAACTTTCAAAAAAAATTTCCAACACGAGAAGAGTTTCGTTCTGATCGGCGTTTGACTACTTTTTTCAATGGCTGGGGTCATACGTATTTTATTCACCTTCATCCTTATTTATCTAAAATCATATAGAAATTGCTATTTCCAACGCTCATAATTGGAGCAGTTGCTGATTCCTTCACCCTCAGATTTCAGACTCTAAAAAGATGTTTCGATGAAGACAAAACGAGAACATTTTGCGAATAACATGACACACAAATTTATATCAAGACTCTGTTTGCAGTTACGGGCAATTAATTTGTTTTCCTCACTCATGGAGCATAAGACTTGACCCTAATTATAAGACTCTGTTTGGACACGTAATTTTTGAGCGGAGAACCTACTTTAATTTGTTCGAAAAAAGGGATTCCACCGAACCAGATGAATGAAATAATGTCAGGCTGACCACCACCACTTAAAAAATTAGCTTTAATTGCCTAAAATTTAAAATTTCCCTGTTTTTCGTAACAATTTTACATAGTTTTTTTGAAGTTTCTGAAGAACAACATTAGATTTTATTCAAACAAACACAATTTGGCGGTCTTATATAAGAGAAATCTTCTTAAAAATTCTCAACAGTGCCCGCATAACATCAATTCAAAGAACAATGTCTCCATTCAATTCCCACACGCATTCCCCAGAACCATAAACACCTAATCGAATTCTAAGTTCTCACGCAGTTAACCCTATTCTGAAATTCAACAAGTCAGAGATTCTACCAAAGAAAAACAAAGGCTCACTGAGCAACCCACACGCAATATTTCCTATTATCCAGATTACACCAGAATTTACACAAAAAATTATCGAAGCCATACTAATCGGACGCGCACAAACTCCAAGTCCAAGATAAGCCGAACCAAGCCGAGTTAAAAAATGGGAAGAAAAACCCACTTCCAAATTAAATGTTGACAACGAAATTCAAACAAAATTAGTGGCACGGTTTAGGCGGCACCATTCGACAGGTTCGACACCCACCAGATCTAAATGCAGTTAGTATTTCCGGGTTTCCATTAAAATTTTGACAAATTTCACTTTTAATTTTCGATAGAGGCGTTCACACTTGTCGGCTGGCATGTCAAAGTGATTGACCCTAAATGATGTTGAGAAATCAAATCGAGATTAAGACGACGAACCGATCAGATTGCGGTCGGAATACAAATGACAACCTAAACGCCAATCACTTAAGATCGAGGCACTCACAAAAAAAAATAGATCCAACGTCGGCGTCGCGTCGCGTCTGTCGGTCGTTTCGACTTAATGAGGAAACACCGCCACAACATATGCCAAACAGATAGATTTTTCTACTACTTAAGGGCCTATCTAAAGCGGGACAAGATAGATTGTAAATGACGTAAGGTGCGTTATGACGAGGGATTGACATGAATGGCACGAGTAAGAAGGGACTTATTTTCCGAGTCTCACTAACGTAATGGCGGAGGTGTTTGACTGCATGATGATGATAATTTGTTCGTTCGTTCGTCATCGTTTTGAATGTGGTGTAGATTGACATGTCAAATTAATGTCACTCGAGGAAGGAGCATAACAAATGAAGTCGATGACAGTGGGTTTGTCTTTTCTTTGTTCGACTTGTTTTTCCCGTGGGATAGATGCATGTACTTTCGTAAAGAGTGACTTTGAGTGGATTGCTGAGATTTTCTGTTCCGTAAGTGTTTTTTTTTTCTTCGTTGTTTGTTTTCGAAAGTGACGAAACTGATGTCGGAAACCGATGACACCTGTAAGATAGATGGTTGAGAACACTCAAAAAACTTGTTTGAAAAGAGTGAAAATGTCAGATCTAGATTTTGTAAATTTCATATTGCTTTTGATTATAGTCAAGCGTCTTCTGGCTAAAGGGAACTGGCCTTAGTCTGGTTAGTTCATACCTGGCTGAGAGTTTAACCGCAGATGTGTGTCCGCAACCACTTTGTACCTTCTTGAAGTCTCGATGATTCGGGTTTTCCGTCGTACTTGAAAATTTGCTTTTTGCCGAAAGATTAATAACTGTTGGATCGATATTCAAATATGTCCTGTATTTTTCTGCATTTTTTTTTAAACTTTAGAATAGTAGGCAAGCCCAGAAGCCATTTTCTAGATTAATTATTGGCCCAGTTGAAATGAGCTCCAAAAAAGTCGTATTCTGTCGCAGAACGAATTTTTATTGGAATTTCAATTTGTTCAGCGAACAAGCCTCTCTCCTTTTAGGATTACGTTACGATTCTGCATGTTGTTGTCCACAATGAAATCCATCTGTCAGCCGATCTGCATTTTGTCTCCTTGTTGAAAAAATTTAAACTCAAGTGTTCAAATAAAACCGGAAAATCAAAAACTTGCGAGCTTCGAATTAAGCCGTGTTTCGACTGTGTTTACCTTAAATTTATGTACTTCAATATATTCGAAATTGGCAGAGAAAGGATATCAATGACATCATGCTTTACGTCAAATCACTTGCGGCTTATTTGATTTTTTTTGAAGTTCGAAAGTTGACGTAATATGAATCAGATTTCTGCGGATTCCCTGACTGTAACGGGCTTATGGTGAATTTATCTATATTCATTTAACTTTGGGTTCAAAATTGAAATAAACGTTAGAGCAGATATCAGAATTCGCATTTTTTTTGCATAAAATTTTCTACCAGTTTATTAATCGATTTCTATTTTTTTTTTTTCATTTCAGGTAAGTTGAATTCATTTGTTTATGGAACGTCTTGCACCAAAATTCAACAAAATAAACCAGAACATATAAAGTTTGTATCCGTCGGTGACAACTAAAAGCTTTAAGTATTGCTTAGTGTTCGAAAGTGGGTAAGAGTAGGCTTTGTAAAAAAAAAATAGGAAAAAAGGTAGAAACCCCACGAATTCTCTGATAGCGGGAGACAGTTCTAATGCATTGGAATATTATTTTATAGATACAAATTATTCGATTCTAACAATTTTAATGGATTTTTTGGTTAAAAAAAAAATCCAAGTTTCTTTTAAACAGAAAGAGGCATTTCAAATCTGTCCCAACTATCATTCTTCAAATGCGTGTATTCACTTGTACTTCAATTTTAGCAAGCTCTTAGTTCTACCAATCGAAATTTTGTATTTAAATAATCAATATCGAAAACGTTGCCGACGCCTGCGTACAATGAATGCACCTCGATTTACTACATTGTAAATTTTGGAGTACCGCAAGGTAGCCAATGAGAACTTACACTGTTTATTTTTTTTTAATTTTTAATGAAATTTTGTTTAAAAAAAATCATATTACTTACATGATAGACACAAAAATGTTTCATCTAGTTTAAATAACTATGTTTTTAAATTTTACTTAATGGCCCTGTTCAGACGCTTCAAGCTAAACCTTAATTTTAAACTATGTCCTTCAACGCCCATAACCTAATTTTCTTTTTGTTTTTTTTATTACAAACTTTTTGCCAAGAATTTTTTTATCTTAAAAACTTGGTATTAGTAGTTTTTTTTATTAGATAATAATTTATTACAACTTAATTACAATAAACTTAAAAATAACTTAACCTAGATGCATAGCAAAAATGTACAAAACATTTCTTTTTGCATTTTTGGGCGGTGCCATAATTTTATAATTTTTTTTTCTGAAAATTTACCGGAAGCCGGATCAAAAAACATTTTCTTACATTCAGTAGCGCAATGTCAGCATCCTCTCCCTTATTTAACCGCCAAAATTGTTGGTGTTGCCTAAAAAGTTCCTTATGTCACGGACTACTCAACCAGTGATTGTCCTCAAAGCTGCGGTCGACATCTGCATTGTAGGAAAGTCGCCGGTCCACACTCTTTCGAGCAACATGGAAGATTAACATAGCCGCATTTCTATCCTGAATCAGGCCGTTAAGGTCAAAATAGGGGAAAGCCTCTGGTGGAAAAAGACCTTTAAGGCCCACTGTCTCGTGGTACATGAAGTTGGGGTTAAAAGCCCCGGAGATCAGGTTATTGCTCGAGGTCATTGCTGTTGCAAAGTGTCTCCGAATAAGTTTGATTTGAAAGTTATCCAATCGGATTAATTTGGCCCCCTTGAACAGGACCTTAGTAGAATAGAATGAGACTCTGGAGTTCCATTTAAATGGAGGTAAGCACAGGCCGAACGAGGGCCGAATGTAGTAGATCACCTTTATCCTGCCATCGAGTTGGTTGCTGTGAAGAAGACTCTTTCTCTCTCTGCTGTGAAAGAGTCTCAGTGGCATTGGCCGTTTTGGCTCTGACTTGAGCAGCATCTATGCATATGTTTGTTAAAAGAAAATGTTGATCAAGTCAGATCCCAAGGTATCTACTATATTTATCTCGCCAGTAACTGCCCGTGTTGTCCAACGATAGAGAACTTCTTTCTGGTATCCCAAGAGGCCCCTGGCCGCGGCGTCCTAAAAAAATTGATTTACACTTTTGGAAGTTGATCATCAAGCTCGCTCATGAAAAAAGTGAATAAAATCGGCGAATTAACTACACCCTATTGCAGACCACAATTAATTTCAAAGTTTCCAGCCATGTTTTTAAAGCCTAGTTCTATACACATTTTAGAAGTTTTGTATTTCCACGCGGTGAGGAAAAAAATTAAACGAACGTTAACTTGACTCAATTGATAAGTGGTCCGAAATGTTGTCCTTTGTATAAAAATTAAATCTCTTATTGGAAAAACGCTGCAATTGAGTTTTGATTTACTGAAGAGGCACTTTCTTAAGTCCTTTTTAATTCACGCACTTTATATGAATTAAATAGACTTTAAGCTCTGGACCACGGTTTTGCTCAATTCGTTTGCTTTGCATCTGCAGATTGATCAGCAAAGCAAACGTCAACAATGATTGTCTGCTTATTTCCATCGTTGTTCCTGAGGGATACATGTTCGGATCTTCGGGAGGCATTAAACTGATAAATACACAAAATGGCCATATTAAAATACCAAACTGGACTCTTCAATGAAAAGTAGTGGGCAATAAACTAAGTCAATATGAACGAATGTAATAAAATTCTTATTTCCGAATATATATAAATTTTACGATCTCCGAGGGCCAACAAAGCATTGCCAATTGCCATTTCCATTCATAGGTCAATGGCTCCGCGGTATCTTCAACAACTTCTTGAAGACTTTTACCCATCGAATAAAACACAAAAAAAAAATATAAAAATTGAATTATGTACTTGCCCAAAAAAAAACTCAAAAGACACCACAAGAAAGGGAACTTTCAAAAGTCTTAAGATACCACACAACAACCCACATGGCTGGGCAATTATTTTATTATTTTCCTTTCAGTAGATGAAGAAACAATCTCTGTTCATGATTTCCCGATAATAATTGAATATGATGGTCATGATTGTTCCAGTTTCTTTCCCCCCTTTCCGCCAACCACTTGTGAAGAACAGACAAAATAATTACAAGAAATAAACGAAAAAAAACCCAAAAGTATAGATACAAGTTGAAATGCTGCGACATATTAATCGATGTCGGCATAACAGATACAAATTAAGGCCAATTTTAGGGGTAAAGTGCATGTGCACGTATAACAAGAAAAGTTATGACGAAACTCTACGACCATGTAAGCGGTCGGGTTGACTTTGATCTCCACAGACTCATTCAAGAAAAGTAGAAGCAAATAAAGAAAGAAACAAACATAAAAGATACTTGTACTATAAAATTGAAAAGCAACAAGTAAAAAAAAAAAATTAAAGAAAACAGACACATTGTACATTTGTACAAGGTAACGAACAAACAACAATTGATTGCGTATCTGTGGCATGTGAATTTTTTTTTTTTTATGCGTAAAGTAGGCCGGTAGATGTAGATATAATCTCTTTCCGCCATCAACTGGCCGTTAAGTGGCGAAAGATACATATAGATTTTTTTTTATTTGAAAAAAAAGTGTACAATCTTGTAACGCATGTTCTTCTTTGGATCTGTTACAATTGCGCGTATCTGGGCCAAACAGAAGCTGTCCATCATCTTTGAAGAACAAAAATAACAAAAGACAGTCTTAAACGACAGAATAATTGTTTGTATCTCTTCGAGTTTGAAGCACGAATTGTTCAAGTAAACAAAGAGTAAAAGAATTTGGTTCCAAAACTGTTGTATTTTTTTCATAGCAGAGAATATACGAGCATTATTTGATTCACTGTAGCTGCAAAGACGTCATAGTCTCAAAATCACCCTAAACGTATGTTTATGTAGAAGTTTTAAAATACTGACCCTGTCAGCATCACTGCATTTCGACGGACAAGCGCAATCAACTGAAATTCGTTTGCGTGCTAAATTTTAATATCACTCGAATTATTTTGGCGTACACTGCAATGAAGCCAAGTATCTATCTACAACTTGAAACAGACAAATTGACAGATCGGCAGTAGAACCGATCGCTCAGTATCCCCCACTCCGTCCAGTGCACTTTATCACTTGGCTACCATCCATTCTAGTTTTGCTAAAAATGTAGGTGATACAAGCTCATGTTATTTTTTCTCACTCCAGATACAGATTGAGTTTATGTTCATCTATGAGCTTTTAAATTCATCATAAAGGTTCAACATTGTTTTCGTGAAAATTTTAAGGACAGTATTGACGACTTTCTCCATAAAAATTCAAAGGGCAATGGCTGCCCTTATAAAAAATTTTGCATAGAATTGAAAAACTGAGTTGTGGTTAGAAACTTAGATAAATTTTGGTTTCAAGCGCTATGATATCGACTCTTTTTGCACTCGCATTTAATTCGCAGTTTTCATTCGATATAAGTTGATGTACTGGAACATTGTTTTTTCTAGAAGATTCGTTCATCACTCTATCATCTGACCGCGATAGCGTTGGTTATTTGATCCCAAAGGCGAATAGTGATAGAACCTCTTTTAAAAACTTGATGAAAGTTTGAGACTTACTCTAGTATTCGAATCTGCGACCCATCGATTAATATCATTTGGCGAGGCGTTTAACCAACAGCAGCATCTTCTCTTTAGTTTCAACTGACTCTCGTTTCGGCTAATCAGTTTAGCCACCAGTATTTTACTCTGGTTAACCTTAAGACATCAGTCAATTGGTATTTTGTTAGTAGAATTCAGTTAAGTTGAGCTCAAGTTTTTGTGTCGCTTATCTAAACAACCTTATTCTGCTGGGCTACAGAAAAGTAAAGTTTCACATCCAGTATTGGTACTGATATTGTCTCGTCAACAAATTTTTTCTGTCTTCATTCATCTAACATTGAAAAGATGTCGAGGCAACTGATATCTGCTCTTTTTACAAATAAGACCCGCAGCACTAAGTTTGGTTAAGGCTTTCTCGTTATCCATCAGACAAGTATCTGTATTTTCTTGAGCTATACAAATTGATACAGACACTAGTTTTGTGACAATCGAACTGCAGAAGCCTTCCTTGTACTAAACAGGATACTTATTGTGTTAGAGTTCAGGCGATCTGAGGGCAATAACCTCTGGGAGTAGCAGCTGTTAAATACCCTTGTATTGCCTCCTGCTGGCGACTGAAATTTACTTGAGCATTACGCTTTTTTTTTATTGAAAGAGTTATTGAAAGATTTCAATATTACGGTCAGTTGGTCGAATATTGTGTTGTTCGTAAGTCAGCGTTCATTTAATCGGAAGGTTATCAGCGGTTTAACTCTTTAACCATCTTGCCAGATTTCCTACTTCTGAATTGTGTCTCGTTGACCGGCTCAAAATGAAAACTAAAAGACGCTTATTCGCTCCAACATTGACTACGATCGCGTTTAATTTTTGCTTAAGAGAGAACTCAATGCCTTGCTATTTCGACAACACTACAAAAATGCTAAAAAGTGAGTTTGACCTGAAGAAACGTATCCCTCGATTTAGATTCAGAATCAAACTTGTTGTCTTCTAAAAATAAATAACTTAGTGTTCGTATTTTCCAAAATCACTGTAGTCGTTGTCAAAAACCTGGTGTCTTTGTCGAGCTGCAGCGTCTTGTTAATAAAGTCGATGCTATCAGGCGTTTGTCAAACTGAGACATTGTGGTTTTTTAATTCTGCTCGATTCCATCAAAAGTCAGCAAAAGATTCACGAATCTGTAGTTTCAACAAAGTTCTCCAATTCCTTACCAAAAACGAAGATCCTTTCAGCTGAATATCGTATGGGCTCCACGATTTATTTTATCTTAAATCCCTCGTTTAATTTTATACTACCATTCCCTATGAGCCAATTTATACACCAAAGCCGCTTGCCTTACGTTTTTTTTTTATTTTTCTTGAATGACGTCGGGAACTAGTTTTTTCCATTCTTTGCTTTGGCGAACTTTTTCAAAAGCAAAAACAAAAAAGATATTAATTCGCTAAACTGTTTGTTGCCAAATTTTAGAAATTTTCCTTCGCTGAGTAGGAAATTGGGATAACGAGAATACACATGTGTGTGTGTGTACATATTTTCAAAATTTATATATGCATTAATTCCTTCCTCGATTGAATGTTGCTAATTTTAAGCGTATTTCAAAAGTTCGAAAATAGGTGTAAACGGTGTTATTATTAGATATTTTCAAAGTAACAATGCCAAAGCGTAGATCGCTTGTATTTATGGAGGGTAATTGCTTTTTTGGGGGTGCAAAGATACATTTATGGATCTTGTTTTCCGGTGCGGCGATTGTAGGCGTGAATTTATTTTTATAGATTTGTTATGTTTTTTTTTTTTTTTTCTGTATCAACGGGTTGGCGTTTCTGCTGACGTTTGTATTTAGATGGTGCGAAGGTCTTGTCTTGCTTGTATTATTTTTTTTCCATTAATTCGCTAATGAGAATCAAATGAAGAATTGTGACGCTATGCGAGTTGTTTATGCGTTTGTGATTAGTTTTGTAGTTTGACTTTGATTTGTGGTTATTAATGATGACCTGAATGTCCCTTGCGAGGAACATAGTAATGTAGTGGCAGATGTAAATCTTATCGGATGACACTGGGGGAATTTTAATTGCATCGCTTAGAGTAATTTATTGTGTTGTTATTGGGAAACATTTTAAACGCTGTTTTGCGAATTTTAGTGGATCAAAGAAATTTTAATTGGATATTGCAAAGGTAAAATTGGGAAATTTTCTCTAAAACCTATGCTTAATATTTTTACGTTTTTCTCTGATGTCAAACGAGTTTGAAATTGTTTACGTGGAGGACAACGTATGCAGACAGAATCAATAGTCTGGCGCCGAATAAAACCAGCCTCCCTCCGTCTGCGAAAATGCCTGCGGTTTGTTCTTTGCGTTCCAGCGCACACATTCCAACTCACATATGATTATATCTATTGGAAGCCGATCAAAGATACGTTGATAGACTTCGGACGATATATCGCATAATGGAAAGCGACATATCATCGTGAACGCTGCCAACTGCCAATGACATTCAATATCCATCTCGTGATATCACATCAAACTGTCAATAAATTTGACATGTTGTCACTGCTGTTGCAGCAGTGTCGAGTACTAAATACACCCGAGTAATTTGAGATCGAAAATTTTGAGATGCTGTACACTCACTTACAATGGCAACGAGAAAACCAATTTAACTCTTTCAACTCCAGATACATATCAAATTGCACTTCGAGATACTTTCAATTTGCATCTGTATGTCGGCTTTTACCACACAAATGCAGTGAGCAGAAAAGGCAAAAATAAAAAATAATAATCTGTGCAACTTAATGAGACGGGACATGTCAAATCAAAATGTCACGACACAGCTTCTTTTATTTAGATTTTTATTTTTTTTTTTTTTTTTTGCAAACTTGAGAAGCCGGGATTCCGAATGAAATTCGAGCACGCAGCCATATCCCATCACCCTTTGGATACGCCGATATGTATGAATAGCATCCCATGGATCCAGAGCCACTCTTTGGAAGCACAATAAACCATTAACCGAGATGCCAATCTTATCGTCACTTCTCTGGCTAATTAAAACCGTAAAATATTTAAACGTATCTTAAAAAAAAAACACACTAAGATACGATACCCATGCTGGTATAGGGTATACAGTGTTTAGTACAAGCCGATGGAGTAAAAAAAATCCAAATCAAACATTTTGCGGCTGAATATTCTGTTTTGTTACCGGCTTCTCTCCAGCGTACACATATGGAGCTGAGCTTGGCGCGCGGACACACTTAAGTGCGACAGAGAAAGGAATGTAAACAGACCTTTGATCTGGTGCCACAAAACGAGTCACGTCCCGGCATCACCGTTGCTGTTTGTTTCGGTTATTTAGGCGATGATTTCACTTAAGTAGCGTTTTATTGTTATTAACAAAAAAATATATACAAATGTTTTTTTTTTTTTTTTGTTAGTTTTCGTTGATCTTTTCTTTCTCTTCTTTGCGCTCTAATCTTTTTTTTTTGTGTAGGAATGGTATGTGAAAAAATACACGTATATCTGGGATAATTGTTTTGCTGATTTTTTTTCATTTCTTTTTGTGTTTATTTTTTCAAAAAAAGAAAGAAATCAAATGTTATTGCGAATGCGAAAGACCAGTGGCAAACGAGAATTTAAAAAAAAAAAAACTTATCGGATAGATGTCATATGATCAAAAAGATAGGATTAAATTTGTCAATGCTGCCACTTTATTTTTTTAAGATATAAGCTATGATTACAATTTTTATTATTTTATTTGATTTATTTATTATAATCTTTTGTTATTTTTTTTTATGAAGCGGGACATCGAAAATTGTTATGTTTGTTTAAAACCTCTTTAGGTAACAAATGATTCGTGGCCAAACAATCGTATTTAAAAAAAGTGTACGTGGCATTTTAAACCTCAGTACTTGAAATGAGATTGATATCTTCGGTGTTTTCATTCCAGATTTATTCTCGGAAGCAATCATGATCAACCAAGTTACATGGAGCGAAAACTAGAAAATCTTAATATATTGCTCTTTGTTTTTTTACCAAATTATTCAATAAATTTTGCTAATGGACTACCGGTTGAAAATGTCGTTATTTCAGACAACTTCATATCTATAGCTCTGAGGTGAATTTTGACCATGACAGCTGTCACATCAGAAACTTCATGTCATTGTCTAAATATTTCAGTCTAGGTTATTGGTCATAAGTGAAAACACACAAGTTTTTGTAAAGCCGTAAAATGTCTATATTCGTACCATCAAAACAACATTTGCGGGAAGTTTTAATATGCTTCTTTCATTTAAAGAAAAAAGCAACCGAAGTGCATCAATTGCTTACCGAACTTACCCGGGCTATATTAAAGACGTTAGAATGTGTCAGCGGTGGTTTAAGCGGTTCCAAGATGGTGTTTTCGGCCCCGAACACAAAGAACGCCCCGGCCAGGTGAAAAAGTTTGAAGACCATGTTTTGGAGGCTTTGCTCGATTAAGATCCGTCACAAACGCAAGAAGAACTTGCAAAATGACTTGGCGTCACTCAGCAAACCATTTCCGATCGTTTGAAAGCAATGGGAATGATCCGAAAGGTAGGACAATGGGTGCCGTATGAATTGAAGCCACGAGACGTCGAACGCCGATTTTATATGTTCGAAATGCTGCTTGAACGCCACAAAAAGAAGTCTTTTTTGCATCGAATCGTCACTGGTGATGAAAAATGGGTACATTACGATAATCCAAAACGTCGGGCAACGTATGGATACCCCGGACATTCCTCAACATCGACGGCCGTTCAGAATATTCATGGCCTGAAGGTTATGCTGTGCATTTGGTGGGACCAGAAGGGTGTTGTGTATTAAGAGCTGCTAAAACCGAATGAAACCATTACAGGCGAGGTCTACCGACGACAATTGATGCGTTTGAGCCGAGCACTGGAGAAAAATCGGCCAGAAACGGTCGTAAGACACGTAAGACACGATAAAGTAGTCCAGACCTTGCGCTATCCGATTACTATCTCTTCAGATCGATGCAACATGGCCTGGCTGTCCAGCACTTCCGTCATTTCGATGATGTCAAAAAATGGATCGATTCGTGGATTGCGGCCAAACCGGTCGAATTTTTCAGAACGGGTGAATGAATTGCCAGAAAAATGGGAAAAATGTTTGGCTAGCGATGGACAATACTTTGAATATTGAATTTATATCTATTTTTCCTCAATAAAGCATTGATTTTTGAAAACAAAAAAAAACAACATTTTCAACTGGTAGTCCTATTAGTTTAAACTTTCTTTTGTGACTTGGTCCCTCAATATTCGTTTTCATTCGGCTGTGGTTGCGAAATATCAAAAAAAAAAATATATCACCATTAACAATTTTACGAATTTTGACACACAGACCCTCGTTTTTTAAGGATTGTAATTTCCGTGTTAATTGCCTCAGTAATTTCACGATCACAGATATATCGTTGCCGCATAAAATTTATTTCATCCTTCCAGTTACTAGTCATGGGAGAACACGCTAGTGGCCCAAGGAGTGGAACATTTCAATTGGATGCTTAGTTCTTAATATCCAAGCTGTTTGCTTGCCTTTGGAAAGTCAATCTATCATTTGTGGAACTTTACACTTTTAAATTTTTTCACATTTTGGCTAAGACCGAAAATGTTCAATTTCCGCGCTGCTGCCAGTGGATACTTGTCATATTTTAGACTGTACATCAGAGATCGCCCTACTTTGAAGTATGTATAAAGGTGGCAGCTCGAGTGATCTAGAATAAAAATATACTAACGTAATATGTTCCTATGATTTATTCCTTCCATTCGGGGATCTGATTCAACATTATATAAAAAGCTGGAGAATCAAGTAAATTGGGATACAGAATCTTGGTTATCAAGACTGAGTTCAGTGAGTTCTTTTCTAAAACAATTCAATAAGGTTCATTTTATTTTTATTATTATTATTACTTTCCCCGACAAGATTCTTATTAAGAAGCAAGTTAAAATATCTGAGAAAGACTATCCTTAAATAGTTGTGATACTTGAACTCGAACTCAGAATGAAAATTAATTTTTATTGAGAATAAAGTTGATAAGCCAAAATTAATGAATGTTTTTTTGTTTTGTGTAAAATTGTATTTTTTTTATCAACATTTATTTGAATGATCCACCGAAGTGCAGGCTAACACACCATATTGGAACTTAAAATATTTAACATTTAAAAAAAAGCAGAAAGCAGAACTATTTTTCATGTAACCTATTGAAATGCACTTCTATTTCGACATTTTCGAAACTCCTACATCAACATTTTCCACAATCAAATTTTAACGCCCAAAATTAATGACATATTCAACTTTTGAATCGATTGAAGCAGGATAGGGGGATATTTAGAGATTCTAGAACACAAAATTGCACCACAAAAAAATCTTGAGTGAAATACCAAAAAATAATAGCAGATGTTTCCAAGTTACATTTTTTTCAAGAAAAATATTTTTTTTTTCTGTTTCAGTTCTTCTGAAAAATGTTGTGTAGGTCAAGTCAGATGACATTTTGCCACAAATTATCGTGCAGCACACATTCGTTCTCCCTTATTGAGGGCGGGAAAAATCAATCAAGCGGACAGTTTCAAAATAAATCTCCCATATGGTATAACAAACTGTCAGTCAAATTCGTGAGCGAAAGAAAGATCCGTGCCAACATACTCGAAAAAGTGAAATTCAAACGAAAGAAAGATGCAAACACTTTGAATTTTTGTTGTTTTGTGCTTCACGGTTTGCTGCCCACTCTTTCACATGTCGTACTACTCAACCTGTTGACCTCATCATCATCATCGTTGAGCTTTAAACAAAAATAATGTCTTGAATTGTGTTTGGCACTCGTCGAAATTTCCATCCATCAAAGCAAAAAAGACAAATAAAGAAATAATATCTACCATCATAACCACTTATGGCGTACTTCATCGATAAAATGTAAAAAAATTCACTGACCATTGGTCCCGAAGAGTGTAGCTTCTGCTCATTAAAAATGGAGAAGATGGTACACAGAACTTATAAGACGAAGCTGTGCACACAGGTACAAGTATGAGGACTTGACTCTTGAAAAATTTAATCCACCATGATAATTTGTATCGCAAGATACATACTAAAGAGTATCTGTATGTATCAGCAGGTAAACTATATACAAAAGATGATTGATTCCCCAATCTAAAGTAGAAGGCGATGTGGCGGCCGGCGAGGCGTCCATCGTGTTGTGTCGCAATAGGCGATCCACTGATCGTTGATCTCAAATGTGTTCATAATGATGATCACAAAAGCGTAGCAAATTATTATGGTGTTAATTTTAAAGTCATACATAGACAGATAGACGGATAGAAATGGCAACAAACGTCCAAAGATGCAAAAAGAAAACAAAACAAAAAATGAGGAATTCAAGTGTAATAAAGTAAAAGTACGAGTAATGCTTTGGTTTGGTTGGAGGGGGGCTACCCGCAAGCACATACTTATAGATTGTATCCGATGAGTTCGTCTTTCGAGTTCTTTTCGTGATTTTCCATTCGTGTTTTGCACCTGAAAAACTTGGTTAGATAAATGTAGATACATTGTGTATCTTTTGGGTCTGTTCCAAAGTCCGAAGATGCCAGTCACTGACCGCATTAGAGTATGCCGGTGTTGACCAGTACTCGCTTTTGTTGCCAATCTTTTATATCTTGGATTTTTTTTTGAGTCAACTATTTAGTTGTAGTTATATGAATTTAATGTTATTTGATCCATGTATTCACACTCTTGTTTGTTTAGAAATTCAATTAGTTGTAGATAGATTTGCACTGCCGCTGCCGTACGTGAGATTAAGTACTAAATATCGTCAGTGTTGACACTTTAAATGTTCAATTTGTATGTCAAGACTTAATTCCTTTATTAAAGTGCTTGCCAACTAAATATTTTTTTTCTTTTGTTAGTTTAATAAAACGGGCTGCCTATTGCCTAATTTAAAATATTTTCTGGCCTGATGAACTGCTTGTAGAATTTTTAGAATAAGAAAGAGAGATCTAAGTGGAGTTTAACTTTGATGTTGACTTTTTTGCATTCATATAATTCGCAGAATTTTCTTCGACTTTAGTTGATATGCGAGAAAGTAACGTTTTGGCATCTTGGTAAAGCGTAGAAGCTTGGTGATTTTTGTAAGTCCTTTTCACAAGCTGGAAGGCTGATCTTCACCTCGATATATCGAAAACATTATGCCTATTCTGCATACAACAGCGTCTTCGCTTATGTGCAATTCGCTGACTGAACTGTGAAACTTATTCGCTTGCTGGGCAGAACAATCATTAACTTTCTTCTCATCTTGTTCTTACAATTTGCACAATTCATTTTGTAGACTTTATTAGATATATTCTCCTCGAAGAATGGAATCAAAGATTGATAAATGTGTCTTTTGTGTTGACATTTAACCCGCATTGAGCCACGTTATCCAACCATTCTTCTTTTATTACGACGTTGGTTGATGAATCTCAATTTTTGGAAAACAAGCAGATCTAATAAGGACTACCTCATTTCCACTTTGAGGCTGCAGAACCAAATGGTTGCTTTGATTCGATTCACCCCCTTAACAATGATTCTGGAGGTTTCGTTGTGCACTATTTGCAACCTGATCAGATAATTAGGCTTCGTTTTAATCTATTTGATTTTCGACAATAGTGACGAAAGTGTCGCAACTGCTTTGAAGCTTCGAAACCCTTAAGAGAAGCACATCATTGCAAGACAAAAAACTGTTATGTTAATGATCGGTGTAACAAAGAGAACTAGTCACATTTTTTCGGTCGACTTACGTGGTATGAGCTCAGAAGGCAAGTAGCCTCAGTTCTAAGTTCTACTGATCGGAGTCCCTAAAAATTTGCCGAAGATACTCGTACAACATACAAAGTAAAAAGGTCTTGCAATTTTATTTATAAAAGAGGGCGCTGAGGCTTTTTCGACAAGAGCACCAACCCACTTACCAAGCGAAACTATGCTCTGCCTAGAAACGTAAAATGTTTTAAGATTGTTTTCTGAAAGGTTTTATGCCCTTATCCCAAGGAAAATTCTTAAGCAGTTAAATCAATCCATGAAAAAAAACAGTTTATCGGCTTCATGTAAAAGTTAAAAATTAATCAATTAATTTCTAAAAAACGCTTTTCAAAACACAAATTGAAATATTTACTGCATGGACAATAAAGTACGAGGTCTACCAAGTCTAACCTACACTTCGGTTGATATTGGTTGATTATCCAGTTGAAGAAGTTATGGTTTGACTTCATAAATTCAACAATGACCAAAATTTAGCACTCGAAACCATAAAATGTCTACAGCTCACCCTAATAACCTCTCTCCAAACACAATCTGCAATATAACCTCTTACTAAATCAAATCTAATTACCAAACACAACAGAATTAGCCCCACAGAATTCCAGAACTATTCACACACACAAAACTGCGACTAGTCATTGAGGGCAAGAGCTCTCTTGTGCTCGTATAAAATTACAAATTGTTGACCCGTTTCCGTTTCTTATTCGCCCCCTTTTTTATCCAACCTCTGTTGGTGGATTCCTTTCATTCGACTTCACATCTCTATAATCACATAGTATTATCATTATTGCATATCCACCTCCAAGATGAGGCAAAAGGTATCTTAATTACCTAACCACACATGCACAAGTGCCGAGCATAAGTTAAAAGTTGCCTGCGAACAACCGACCGACGGACGGCGAAGGGCTAATGACTATGGTCATTATGACAAGCCAAGAAGGAGCACACACAAAACGCCCGACTAGTACCATCTGTCATTTGAATGGGATATGATATGGTTAAACTTGTTTGGCTACAGATGGAATATAAGGAGGTCCTCTTTTATCGTATAAGGTGAACTAATAATGTCGGAACAGGATAAGTGAAATTCACATCGGAGTGCCCTGCACACAGTCTGATGAATAGTTTCGATTGAAATAAGGATATGAGGGCACAAATGATTAATACTGGCTGGAAGTAGTTCTTGGATGTGGGATGAATTGCTAAAACTTTGACAGTTCTTTATGATGGTTATTATTTTCCCAAGGTAATGTCAGAAGAAAAAGCTTGGAAGTTTTCACAATTATCAGAAATCTTGATAAAAATGTGTCACATAATATGTTTGTATGAGTAGTGAAAATGGATTCAATCGATGAACTTGGAAAGACCAATGAAACACTCACCATTTGCGAAGACAGATTTCAGTGCCACACACCATTTAATATTGAAGTTTAGCAGCGAAATCCAAGTCGAGTAGTGCTCCAAGTGCCGAAGGATTTGTTTACAAGACTTAAAAAACAGTTGGCGATAACCTGGTTAAGTTTATTTCTCGAAATAAGGGCGGATAAAAGTTTGTTCGGTGAATGGAACTCCAGCATCTTTTGTCGGATCTAAAATGCGGACTTAAGTGAGAAAACCTTATACGCCTTCTCAACAAAAATATTGGTTGATATCAGTACGCTATTAGGTCAGGAAAGGGCAGAACCTTCACTTTCCAGTAAATTCTGTAAATAACATAAGAATTCCAAATCGATAATCACTATTTGTTCATCGATTTTAAGACGCAGTTCGATAGCATACGTTTGTAGAGACGATTGAGAATTCTCGGAGACGATATCACCAAAACCAAATGTTCAGAACAAAGAATCGTTTGATAATTGATGAAAAATTTTTGAAGCAATCGTTCTTATTTTCAAGGCAACATCTAAACGCAAAATTATACGTAAATTGATATGTAAATTGATTTAAATGTTGCCCTAAAATATTGTTGCCTTAGAACAGCTTAACTCTTATGCCCAGCCTAAAAAATGTGTTTGTAACTCTAAGGTTATAATCTTGTTCCATCCGAACGATTGTCCGTCATTTGTAATAGAAGACGGCCGTAAAACATGACATTTGAGTTCAGGACCCCACACGCACTTATCTACTCACTTCGCAAAACTTCACCGAAATAAGCATTACCGATTTGAAAATGTAAAGTACTATAACTATGCTGAGCACTATCAAGCAGTGATATAAAGTTCGAGAAAACTTGGCTTATTACACTAGAATGGAAAAAATCAGCCAGCTGCGAATCAAACGCGCACATGAAGGGTTCCGTACCACCGTAAAAAGCCTACTTCTAGCAATTGTTTTTTTTTTTTGGTTTTAAAAAACAAGTTTTTTGAATGGACACCCCTTCTATATTTAATTTTTTATTATTTTTATTATAAAAATACAGTCTCTGTAAAAATTGCAAGTGTCTATCTAAAATGGTTCGATAGATAACAGCCTCTGACAGATGGACGAACGGACGGACGGACAACGGAAACTTAGAACTATGGCTTCGTTGGCACTTTTTGGCTACGGAAACCTAAAAATTAAATGAATTTCTTTTGTCAAAGGAGGAGTACCATTAAGGACTAAAAACTTATCTCCCGAGTAATAAAGAGAGTAACCCCCAAAAACCCTTCTAGGAATAGGAACAAAAAAGTAGGACTTTCTTAAAAGCGCACTACAGCTTGAAATCGGGGTCGAAGTGGCTTTTTATAGGTTGACGCCAGCCACGATTTTTTCAACTGCAGGTGATGGCGGAAAGCCAAAGTTTGACTTCAACTTATGAATTGTTCTAATTTTCAGATCCATTCTTAAAAGGTTTTTAAAAAGTGCAACCAATTGCCTTCCAAATTTAAACCATTTAACCTTGTAACTTCAAAAATCACTGAGTGTTGCCAGGTCCGTTTTTCGGCTTATATTTATTTGATCATCATTTATTTGACCACTATTTTTTTGCCTCTTTCAATGAACATTGAAGTGTTCCTGTTTTTGAATTTTAATATTTACGCAAACCAAACTGTTTTTTTAATACAACTTTTCGATTGCTGTAGTACTTTAGTTAAAATTTCACGTTTTTTTTTCGAAAACCGGCTTCACACGATCTCATAATAATTCTTCAAGTCCTCTTAAAAGTTCAAGCGATTAAATTGAAAAGTTTCTTTATTTGTTTTTTCATTTTTTTATTTTTTGCTTCTGCCTTAAATTTAATGGCGTGGAATTTACGGTTTTTGTTTTCCAATCACGAATCTAGTTTATATGGCGCGATGGAATTTCGGTTGTTAAACTTTAAACTTGTTTGTTTCTGTGCCTTTTGTCAGCATAAAAAATCAAGTCAATTCCCATTCTGAGCTTAAAAAGACTCAAAATTATATCACTTCAAACAACCATTTATTGTCTACGCACACAACATAAATTCTATTTATAACCACAAGCGACTATAAATCCAACCACTAAAAGTGTATACGCGGTACGCTACCTCAAGTTAACTTGCCATACACAAATATTAAATTAGAGCTTAATTGTTTATTATTTGGACAATTATAGACACTTAAATGGCCATCTGTGGTGAAGTACGCTCACCCTATTACGAGCTAATAGGTGTCAATATAAATGCGAAATCTAATTCATGAGGAAATGATTTTTGTAAGGCTCGCACGGTTAAGTCACACCAAGATGCATGACTCGAATAGATACTATCAATTAAGTAACAAAGAGTTGGAGAAAGACAATGCCACAACAGTATGGAAACAATTGCGATTCAATTTTTAATTTTTTGTAAAGTTTTCATTGAAGAATATAAGGCTGCTCTCAAGGCTAAAACTTAAGTCTAAACTCACTTCAGATTGTTGACAAAAATATTGAGTCATACTAAAGTTTTGCTGGAAAACTAAGGAAGCCCAAAGAGATATTTCTTATTTTAGAGAATTTTGAAGCTTTAAAAATCACAATTTCACAGAAGATCCAATTACAAATTTTTCATATTACCAAAAATATATCTTGAAGTTCATAAATGTGCAATCTTCAGGGTGTTTGAGAGGCCATCAAAAAATCTTTCTTTTTTGAATCGGAACTAATTCGAGGACACATATCTACAAACCTATTTTCAACTTGCAGCCCCATCTGAACGTTTAATAAGGTTGACGGTTTATTTTCTGTGACCACAAACATAGTTTAAAGTTGGATTGATGGGCGATGGAAGTGGCATGTTTTCACTGTCCATCTGCTTGCGAGTAATTGCCAAAAGCTATTCTATTTCGCCATTTTTATAAAAGCACCAGAATCAGCCTAATGAATTTGAACGCATTAATCGGAAGACAATAAGTCAGATACCTAGAGCTCTAGCTTAATCAAACCGAGGCCACTCTAGCCAGAGTCAAACCAACTTTGCTGTAACAAAGAGATAGTCAACAACCTCGAAGAGGTCTTCAGGATTATAACAACTAACATCGTGTGGTTCAATGGGGTACAAAATTGGTAAAAAACTTATTTCATTTTTGTGCAAAATATCTCAGGATGTCTTTTCGACGGCACATTACTAAGTTAGTTACCTAAATTCCGGGGCTTTCTTACCCAGTACTTTGTACCACATAGCCTTTTGATTCTAATGGTTTGATCCAGGGTAGTCCCGGCTGGGTGCCACAATTGGTTAAGAATTTGTCATTTCATTGGATCAATTGATGGGTTCCATGCCAGAAATATAAAGCAAGTCTCGAACTCATATCTACATCTTTTCCGATTCTAGTTCAGTGCTGTAAATAGTTCTTTTGGTAAATGATCTGCCATTTCTAGTATATCAACAGATGTTGAATAAAATACTGCGAACTATGCGAATATAAATAAGTCAATATGAAATTCCCCGTACCAACTCAGAATGGAGTTATGGAAACCAAAGTATGTGCACCTCAGCTTAAAACCACAAATCAATTTTTCAATTTTTTTGTATGTATTATAAGGGTAATCATAACCCTTGAGAACGAGCCTATTAAAAAGGTACAGAGGTGCTCACTTACAATTGAAAGAGGCACCATCGATTTTGATGAATGGAAGAAAATTTGTATCCCCTTCGTCGATTCTCGTTCATAAGTCAGGTCTTCTTTTATATTTAAATCTCACAGCCTGCATATATTTAGTTTTTCTTAAACTCAAGTATGGTAAGATTGTAGAAATATATTTGCAATAATTGTATTATTTTCCATTTGGAATAAAAATTTTGAGGCATAAATATTTTTTTTAATTTTACATACAAATCTTAAGGTATCATTTCAGTACTTTTTCATTATTTTAACTAGTAAAAGAAAAGCTTTTTTACTTCCAAGCAACAGACTTGTAGTAAATAGTACCCATTTTGAGTGGGAATCGCGGGCGAAGTATCTTCGAGTTCATTAAGGCAAACGCTTAGCCTACAATCTTCACGTACAAGTAGTCGAATAACAAAATCAACATAAGTTAAAACTTTATCCGTTTATTAAAAGAAAATTAAACGAGAATAATAACTGATTGCTTTATGGATCCTCTGTACTGTGCAAATGTGCTACGGCAATTTTACGAAAAATCCAAGTGGCGCAGAACAAGACACTCAAAATAATCTTGGCATTTTTCAATAATTGAACTCGAATTGAAAAGATTGATGCGAGAACTTCGAAACTCGCCGCAAAATTCAAAATAATTCCAAATAATAAATATTTTTATGTTTATATTTATTTATTTATTTATCATTTATTTAGAATCTACTACTACTTCTACTCTTCTTTATTTTTTCTGTTCTGAATCCTCTCTTCGCTTGCCTACTTGGTAACTTAAATCTGATGAAGGTTTTTTCAGTGATTTTTTCTTCAAAAGCTTTAAGCAAATATTTAAGTTGTAACGTACGTTAAACAAATCTCCGTAGATGCAATATTTTGTAAACAAAAATTATTTTAGTCACAAAAAAGTATCTATCTTTCTATCTATGATATATAAAACATGAAACATATGTGTCCCACTGTGGGCATACAAATTCAAACAGTGACAGTGCTAGAATCTGGTGTCAAATGCCGAAGGACTTGCAATGTGTTTTTCGCTTGACAAAATTTGGTTGCCAAATAACATTCGAAGGTCATCTTGTAGCAAAATATTGAAGCAATTCAAATCACTCTTCACATCGTCACATTGTTTTAGAAATAGGTCATGATTTTTCAATCTTTTCTAATAAACATACACGGACTCGTTAAATGAAAAGCCTTGAACAACTAGCCAAGAATCCTATCCGTCAGCCATGGCATGGTTGCACAAATATTTTCAAAAAAAAAAAAAAAACAATTACATGCAAAAGTATCTCAGCACCAAATATCAACTGATTTCATTTTAAGATCTCATTTAAGCAAGAAAACGTTCCACAAAATTTTCACATTCATCAGCAGTTCGTTCTCGCATAATACCTGTGCACACATCCAAGAGAGAGCAAAAAAAAAACAATAAAGACTCTAAATAAATACGACAAACAGACAGATAACAAAAATGTAGTTAGTCGGCAAATAGAGCTGAAATTCCCATCAGCTTAGGAATTCTACATAAAGGCATCTAAATACATATCTTTGCCTGTATTGTCGTACAATATTTGCATTTTCCTTTCAGAGAAGACACGAAAAACACATCTAAATCCCAAATGGATGTGTTCAAATCACCGCCGCCGCACCATCAACAGATGGATGTAGATACGTGGTATTTGTGGGCCGCATCACAAACCGCACAACATGAGAAAGATACTCACGCAAAGTGTTAACTGAAATTAGTTCGAATGGAAAAATATCTAATCTTATCTTGGTCATAGATGAGTGAGAGTGTAAACAGAAGATTAGCCTGTTGTCGTCTTGGAGATAAGGCACACGACTTTCGAGAGCAAATTAGAATATCGCAGAATAGCATGGCGGAACGCCGGCCCGCCCCTTTAACAGGGCGTATTCGTTGGCATGGATATTCCAGTGCAGAAGGGCTTTAACGAGTATTTTTGGAAGGCCTTGAAGTATTCCGCAAATGTAAACATGTGTCAATACTTTTTCCGGAAATGTACACCTGTATTTGCATTGACACCCCTCATCGTTGGGCTTGCTGGTAATTGCGCTTAATTGCGCTTTGCGATTGTATATGTATGTATGTTGGGGCAAAAGAATGTGTCAATATTGTTTCGAAATTATATTGATTTAGTTAAATGAGATGAAGGTGTTGCTTTCTTTTATTTGAACTCCTTTTTTATGGCTGCGAATTCCCGGAGATACACAGATACGGCGGAGATGATGATGCAGTTGATTCGAGTGAAAAAATATTTGCGCTTGCTCTGGCATGTCGGCGAGAATGATTAATTAAGTCCGTGTTGGAACAGTGTTGACTTAGCATTGTGAAATCTCATACTTGTGGCAATATTTAATGAAAACGTTTACATTTTTATTGTTCGTAAACTCCGAAGGGATCAAGAGACCTTGAGCAGTGAAAAATTAATCCTGTAGGCTTGAGAAATGAATATTCATTTGAGTAGATTAATGTCAAAGTTCAAACGCCAAATATCAGGAATAAATGAAGTAGGCTTGTAACCTTTCAACGACCATGGTGAATGAATATTATTAAAAAGTCTGGCACCTTAAAAAATGTTTTTTGTTAGACTGAGTTTTAAAACAAAAAAAATAAATTTTATATGAAAACGGATGTTTCTTCGTAAAAAAAAACATTTTAAGGGTCCCGTACTCAAAAGGTGTCCGCTGTCCGCCCGTCCGTTCATCCGTCTGTCACAGGGTTATATCTTCTGAACCACAATAGGTAGACTACTGTAATTTTCACAGAATATTAACTTCTATGGCCGCTGTAATAACAACCAATTAAAATATTCAATAGTGACTCGATTTCCCATTAAGAATAAGGCTATTTATGTACATGAAGTTGGTGTACAGAACCCTTCGTTTTCTTATTCGAGCGGCAGTTAGCCTTTTGTTTAAGCGTTTTTTACTCACAAAATGAACACGAATAAAAAAACACTTCGGTTTTATTTGTCACAAACACTTTTTTCAAAAACAAATTCTTGCAGGTGACACCAAAAGAGGCATGTTTGAGGTTAGAATATTCGGCTTACTAAAGAAATTTTTTATATTTCAAAAAGTATTTTAAAGCTATTCAAAAAAAAAAGTGATTCATCGATGTTTGTCGAATTTCGTGCCGTCTTAGAAGGCATTTACAGTACAGAACTGTGGTAAACTTCGATGTCCTTTCGACATCAAAATTTAAAGCGAGCAAAAAAGTTACGAAAAAAAAACGTTGGTCAAAACAATTCTTTCGTAAAAAATTCCCACAAGGTTAAAAGCATAAGTACATAATTCGAATAAAAAAATGACTTTCACCAAGTTGAGTTTTTATTTGATTTATTTGTATTCGTTGAATTCGCAGTATTTTATTCGTCATTTGTTGCCTTACGTGCAAGAGCAATTTTCTTTGTTTTTAAATGAATATTCGGCGTTCAAGGCTCAAAACAAAAATGTGTTTTGCTGATAAACATTTTTCAATGACTTATACACAGAAGACAGGTGATAATTTACCTCAAGATTGACAGTGTTCCCATTCTCAAGCACATGCAGCCCGAATAAAACAAACAAGCTGTTGTACTGGTTAAGTTGATCTGAATATTTAAGTGCACACAGCTGATGCAAATGATGCTAGAGCATGCTTCATAACTTCTGCACCAGCGAAGCAAACTCCACATTTTGTGGGTTATTTACATTCATAACAACCTCAAGAGATCCCTCTAATTATGTCGAACCTAAACGGCATCGTAATTGCCTTCATTAGTCTCGTATTCCGCATTCCAAATGCTGCGTGCAAAACAAAGCATATCATCAGACTCAATTTCTGCTCAAGTGGTGTGGTGCCAATCCTTCTTCCTTAGCTATTCGCAATAATTATCATTCTAGGAGTAGAATATGCGGCGCTCCATCGCATACCCCACCCACCGATCCGCTTCCAATAGTCATCAAATAAACATAAACATAAACGGCTGCTGCCTTAAATTATAATTCAAAACCGTAAACGATTCAATTACATGTTCAGGTAGTGTGTTGTCCACTGTTCATGTTGCATTTCAAATCAGAAATACTTACTTTGTCTACCCATCGGTATTTAGCCACCTGCATGCGCAATGCACGCAGCACGCACGCACATTAAGACTGGATGAGAAAACAAAGTTTTATTATCATTACAAGACATGTAGGTAAATTGTTGTGACAGATGATTGTCGTCGGCGGCCACATTAATGAATGCGAGCAACCAGCGCAGCTCTGTTGAATTTGTTTAATTAAGAAAACAAGACATGCAGCAAAAGAGGACTTCAAATGAGTTCTGACGCGAGTGACAAGTCCAGTGTTTACTCGAAGGAGGAATGCTTAATGAATCCTTGGGTAAGCATAAAATGTCTAGGGTGATTTTAAACGATGATTCTTATGAAATATTTCCCATGAGGGGATCTTTTTTTGTAGCTTAGAACTAACAATGTCAATGGCTCGATTTGTGAGGGTGGTGCGCCGTTAAACTCAACTAGACTGGCTTCCTTACAAAAGAAAAATTATATCAAAGTCAATATAATCAGAAACCACAAAATATTTAATGTTCTTTCGAAGGATCCTATATTTTTCCTATAAAACCGACCTTACGCAGGAGAAGATCATAACCTTTTATCCCCAAGTTAAGCTTTTTGAAAAGGCAAGAAAGCCTCAACCCATGAGGTGTTTATTAGAAATACAAAGCAGCAGTTCTCACACCCGTTCAATTGTCTGACGCAAGAGACGTGACCACATATGTTGATGGTTTCTACGAAGTACGAAATGTCAATAGCTCAAGCTAGTTAAAAGCTTTTTTCCAATATTGAAGCATCCAAGCTTGTCAAAAAGTGCATACGAAAACTTAAGATTTCATTGGAAGTCAAAACGTTGGAAGATAAATGTCAGTTCACAATTTGCCACCTTATTCAACATTACGATTCATTCTCATAAATCGAAGCTGAAAAAAACACCCGACACTTAGCTTATAATGTTTAATCTAGCCTCATCCTCAGAACAACTTTAATCAGACGATGGTTAAAGGGATCGCGATAACTATAAAATTAATGAAATGATGCTGTGCAGCACCAAGGCGATAACATTGAGGTCGAAAAGTTACACCAAGATCGTTAAAGACAGACTGAAAACAAGACGGAAAAAACGGAATCGCCGCTGTCCGAGGGAGTGTGCAGAAGGATCCGAGGCAGTCGGCTTCGCGTCGCTCACAAGTACTCGGCCTTTCGCAGACCACGTCTTGGCAAATTCCGCGTCGAGATTTTGGCCTGCAACCGTCCAAATTCGACTGACCCAGGCGCTTAAGGTAAAAGACCATAGACAACGACGTGTGTTTGCTGAATGGGCTTTGGAGCAGTTGGAAACTATTTTCGATTTCTGCATGAATGAGTGCGTCAACAAAAAAACTTTTGGAATTTGGGACGATTCCAATCCATATGGGGTCCAAGAGCATCCGATGCATCGCAGGTTTTCTGAAATTGCAGGACTATACGAATAAGCCACAGCAAAATGCACTCTAAACATTTTAAAACGAGCAAACGATCGAGAAAAGATATCACAGCTCGAGCAAAGAGCTGAATTAAATGTGTTCACAACACTTTAAAATTTTCTGATTACCTGAATCATGAGCCAGCTAGATTTTGAATGCAACAAAGTAACCTTCTTCGCGAGAAGCCCTTCGGAAATTGAAGATTCAAGCTTTCGAATACTAGACCTCGATTGTAAGAGTTCATTTTTTAAAGGATGAAAACTCTCAATTCACAAAAATGTATCGATTCGATATCCATTTCGCTAGTCAAAGTTTTCTTTTGCAGATTTATTTGCATCGTCATACGTTGGATTTCAAACGAATGACGATCATGAGGTACGGAGTCTTATTTTGCAAAAAAAAAAAATAATGAATTTCTAATCAAGCCAAATTCAAAATTCTTCAAAGTTCAAAGTTCTTAACAAGTTTTTCAAGAATCAAATATTCGATAAATCGACAATTTGCAATTTCTTGGACTCGATTGTTAAAGCGGGAATCGAAGACGTAATTTCCCTCATCAGGGAATCTTTTAAGCAAAGTTTTGCAACCAAAGCTTTAAAAGCCAAAACTGAACAAATTGAACTTTTATCGAACATTTTCCACAACACACAAGCTGCCATCTTAAAAAACTCTTTTTTCCTTTAAAGATAGTCTATTGTTTAAATTTTAACTTAAATGTCTAGCAACTTACAAAAGAAAAAATGAATAAGTCATATTTAAGGCAAACTTAAAGAACATTTCAAGAATGTCCAACCTGCAAACGTCACCGGTCCAAACATTCTAAAAAAAAACTTCCCAAGAAGCCTTTCCGACAGTGATTCAATTGGACTTTAACAAAGGTAAAGTCGAACAGCTGCTCAAATATTCTTTGGAGTTAAAACAAGCCACAAAAAATTAGTATTCTCAAGACATCCGCTAATTAAATAAAGATATCGAAACAGACAGAAAGTCAGAAGAGAATTCAAACTGTGCAGGCCACAGCAAAAAGTATTTTTCTTAAAGAACCCAAAATCAAAAACAACACCCTTCTTATCTCTCAAAACCACAAATAAAAAAATCTTTTAAATTGTTTTCAGTTTCAAAAAATTATTCGTTTATTTTTCTTTGGTTTATTTTGTCAGGCACCCAACCTCCCCGTCTGGAATTTTAAACATGTCCCTAAACTTGACCCAAACACGAGTACACTTAACAACACAAGGAACACAATATCGATTTTATATTTCAAGAGATAAACTCCAGATGGTCAGGTGCAAGGATTACGGCACCTTCTGTGGTCACGAAATTGTATTCCCTTCACAATAATACGGGAAACTTTATTTATTTGGCTTTAGATTTTCATTCATACATGTGGACAGGATTATAAAGTAACACAATGAATCCTTTTGCAAGGATTATTCCATCTGTTACGTCTGCTTATCTGATTTATATCATCAGCGAGAAAATAAGGTGGCATCCTTTTGAATGAAGTACAAAGCTGACTTTGTTTATGGGAGTTGGCAGCCCTCCCAAACTTGAATCCATGGAGTCGTTTATTTCGGAGCGAACAAAAGTTTTTTTTCAGCAATTAGTATCACGTTTGTGATTCCCGAAACCATCCGTGTTTCGTTATAATGAAGAAAACGAAGCGTGTAACTAAAATGAATGGCTTTGGAATGAATGAGGGTTGCACTCTAAAAATAAAGCCTTAATAATTGCTTTAGGCTTACGATAAGCTTCGCCTTAAATATAAATTCAAGTTTTTATACCCGTGCCTCGCGAACCTGGTAGCTGGGCAACTATTGTCCATTCGACTGATGTAGCCGTGGATTTAAAGGACCCTTGAATCCATTCAAAGATGAAGAAAATCTGACTAGCTCTTCGAATAAAGAGTTCGGATCCCAGCTGATTGGACAAATCAAAGACACGACGAGTTGGTTGGAATGAGTCTTCACCGGATCTCCACCAATGAGACGATACATAAGCATGTCAATATCGTATGCTGGACTTCATTATTGCCTTCGATGTTGACACTTGCCCGTCGCAACATCTGTCCAAAAATTCATGATCAACAAAATCATTTGCTTCCCAATGCAGTTCGGAAATAATTCAGGAGTTTCTGTTTCTGGTCCAAGTTGCGGAGTACATCGCGGCCTTTGAGAGTTGTGTATAATAAGCAAAATAGTTTTCTGGGGATCCCGGCCAAAGCTTGACATAGTTCTGAGGTGCGCTGAATATTTGAGATGAATTTGTTTATGGGAACCTGTTTTGTAGCTTGCAGCTTTTCGATATCTCAACAAACCAAATGTTATATTTTTTATTTTTGGACTCTTCGACATCCCTTCGTTTTTCTTGTTTTTAGGAATGAACTCCATTTACGATTTTGACGAAACTTGATAAAGGTTCCAGTCTAAAGGAATGTAGAATTCCTCTTTCATAGAGTCTTCAGCTTTGTCTGAATGATAATGACGATCGCTTTTCGGCCTCAAGTCAATCATCTTTGTTCTCAGCGGTCTTCTTCCAGGTCCTGGGTTAAACAGTGTTCTTGCATATCAGCAGCATATTCCCACATCGTTGTCCTTTTTTGCGACACAAAGTGGCTCCAAATAGACTTCGTTGTATGGCCAAATCATAAATTTTAAGATATCGTGACATGGCTTATGAAAAGAGCATTGTAGGGTGTTAAAGAATATTCTTGTAGAGTAAGAATTTCTCGCCTCTGGAAAAACATCCCGATCTTTTCGAAAAAAAAAACTCTCAACCATGAAAGACTGCAAACTGCACATTTAAAACAACTCAAATTTGACCCTAAACAATTGAAACAATATTTTTTTTTAATTCCAAACTTTTCTTAACGTGGGTTATGAATATAAGCGTCTAAACCCCTAGTAAATTTGGTTACTAGAAAAGTTATCTTAAAAAAGTAAATAAACATATAACAAAATATAATTCTATAAATTAAAACTCTTATCGACCTTGTAACTGCCTAAGACAACCAAGGACAAGACCGAAGCCGCAAACGTAGCCTACGACGCAGAATTAGTCGTTTTCTATCATCGTTTGTGAATCATTGGAAAACAAAAAACCAACAGACGATTAGATAAGGTTTATTTTCGAAGATTTTCAAGATGCTATTTGGGGCATCTTTAGGTGCAGACGCCTATGAACAAAAAAAAAATATCAATTTTTTTTTGTCATCTCACGCAAAGGCGTAGTAAATATAATATCAGAGAAAAAGACCTGAATTTAGTTCAAGGCATTCTCGAGTGATTCGTAAACAAAACAGATAAAATGTGAGGCGTTTCAGGTGAAGACAGATAAATCAGATTGCGTTTTAATTTTTTAATCCGTTTGGTTTGGCTAACATTTGATGAACTATAGCCCAATTTACAAAAAAAAAAGTTTGTTGATGTTATCAGAAAGGTCACAACGATTTTTACCGGCAAAGATAAGTTAAAGTTAAACTTCTTTTACCACAGATCTTTCAAGTATTGAGGGTCTGTCGGCATTAGTTTCCAAAAAATACTCAGCTGTCGGTCCAGAAGTTTCGTAAGCACTATTTCCAGTTGCAAATTTCTAAGCCTTTATTGATGATGACAAACAATTCGACTCAAGGATTTAAGAGAAATATCAAGCTATTGTGGAACCCAGAGTGCCATCGTAGTTATAATATTAACTAAAATAATGACGTTCTCCTCTTAAGAGTCGCTGCCATAACCTTTATTTATCATGCTTAACTTGTTATTTTTCAGTCCTGAGGATTTTTTTTACATAAAAATCTTACCTACCGAATTTTCGTGTGTAAGATAAATTAAGCTTTGACAATGCCCCATAATCATTCCGTTTTTTTTAATCTTTCATGTATGTCCAACCACAAATTTATAGAAATTCAAATTTCAAAAAAGTTTTCTTACATATTTTTTTTTAATTTGCCATTTTGCGAGTGCCACGAAGACTCGACTTCTAATGGCTTACCGGTTCATTGAGATCCTAACCTACTTCAGTGTTTTAGTCACTGCCAATGCAGAAAATTATATCTGGAAATGAGAAAGGTGACGAAGAAGAAAGAGGATTGGCCCAATATTTCTTTCGCGGCTAAGAGACGATGGAATCGAGTAGATTCATGAGGCTACTTATTGACCACTGTGATGATTTCATGAATCAAAGGTGATAGTTTATCCGACTCATTGTCATCCATGGGGACCGACTCTGGATACCATACAAAGACTTTTTCAGAATCTGCATAGAAGAACAAAAAATAGTGACCATTCCTTATCTTATATCCGAATATCCTGCACTAGAAACAAGAATAAAGAGTAGGCACTTTAACCAGGGGACTAAAGAAACTCCATCATGCTAATCCAAGACAACTTCTGAGACTCATACTTCTTCATGTCGTTCATATTTTTTCTGCGAACCCTTTTTTATTTTCGGAGGTCCTCCATAACCAATCTTTTCTAGTTTTACAAATGGGCAAATGAAAATTACGGCCGCTCCGACCTTTTTCATGATGACGTTCTCGACCTCGTTCCCGACGTTGTATGAATGTAAGAAACTGTTTGACATTTTGTTAAATTTAATGAAAATAAATAATAAAATGAAAATGCAAAAATGAATTTAATTACAGAAAAATCAATTGAAAACGTCAGATTTCCCTTCGTTTTTAAGGCTCTGTACTTCAGAAGGAAAAACGGAACCATCTCGTTGTTCGCCTGTTTGTTGCCTACTTTTTTTAGGAACGCGTGAAGGTATCAAGTTGAAATTAATATCAAATACTTAAAACTTCGGTCCCCTTATTCTGTTACATCAAACTTCTAAAACGACGCAATCAAAAGACATGTTTTCGCCGCATATTTTTGTACTCGCTAGATTCTTCTTAAAAATCGCAACTCATTTTCACGTTAAGAAGAAGGGTATGCATGTGAAATTTTAAATTAGACAAGGAAGTATTACGATACTTGCAAGGAAAAACAAAAGCGGGAATACTCCTCAAGGCTTGATTTCTATTCACGATTAACGAAGACCAGAAGTTTTGTGCTTTTATGCAATCCACTCCTTATTTTTAAGAAGTGGGTGCACTTAATATATGTCGAACTTTGTTTTTCTAAATCGCCTCTCCTGCGCTATGCCTTGATTGGAACCGCTCGCTGAAGTTGCTCCACAAGTATTACGAGCTAAGATGTGGTTCAATCTCATTTCAAGTCGCGAATGTATTACTCCTCCTTGTTGCTGTGGAGCAAGCAGACTTGATTTCCATGATGAACGACCTACCAGTTAACGAGGAACCTTCGTTGGCCGACTCCTATTCGCACTTTGTAGTTTTTTTTTTATGCCTTGGGTGACCATGGCTTAGTAATTTTTGCCAAATCAGGTAAGGAAAATCTGACATTTTTTCTCGGCACCTACCTCTTGGGTACGATAAGCAATACTGCATAGATTATATCATATTTCAAGGGCCTTTCGGTGACGACAGCAAGTCGTAGATGCAAACTTGTTTCCCAAAAGAGTTGTTTTCCCGCCAAGAATTTGTATTTTTGTGTGTTTCTTTTGCTAATTTTATCTAACAGCCTGATTCAAAAAAGGCACCCCATCCATAACTGAAATTTTCATACTGCAGGTATGCTCTTAGAATTTCGTCAGCAACCTACTTTTCAACCTTTTTCAGAAGGTAGAAAATGGATTCATTAAACTTTATTGGTCCAAATGACTTACGGAATACAACAATCTTATTTTTTCTGCACCGCTTTATCCTGGCAAACCTACTTTGAAAGGTCTTAAAACATCAGAAGTAGTGAAATAAATACGAGAATCAATTTCATTTTAAATTTAAAAGTGTCATCCGTTACTGGGCTGTTGTGTCGAATTTGCAAGGACCGCCAAGTATTGCCTTCTTATTTCGTTTACAGTCACCTTGGTAACCTTTTCTGGACTATGCCTAACAGCTTATTTTGTAATTATTACTCAGGAAGGCAAACGGAATCCAATTGCTCAATTTTTTTTCAGTTTCTATGTCTTTTTATAAATTAAGGAACCGTTTTTCACAGACCAAGAAAAACGAAAGAAATAAAATAAATTTAATAATTATTTCGAAGTTTCGAGAATCATATTAAATTCCACATATTTTCAAATCTAATTTGACGATGTGAGAAAAATTTTAAAAATTACATTCTTTGCTTCCAGCTTCTGCGAAAATGAGGCAACAGGGATTAGAACGCCTTATGTAAGCACACAAACATCTTAACATAATACGCCTATTTGGCAAATAAGAAAATTATGTATTCTTTGGGTTCTTAAGTAGACATAAAAACATTCTGGACGTCACGAATGTCAATCATTTTTCGCCTTCATGTCAGACTCAAACAAGTGATTTTCATGTTTTTATTGAGCAACGTTTTGAGCAACTGAAGGCTCATCAGTTTGTCAATTAATGGTTTGGAGATGTTTGCGAAGTTCCACTTCCTTTATACTTACGGCAAAGAGGGTTGACTTCACTGTAGTCTGACAAATAATTCTGATATCAGTTTTACTTTAATTTATACCAAATTCTTTTGTTACAAAAACTATCATTCTCTTTAAACACCATTTCGAAAGACCCAGTCACATCTTGTTGACACCTTACAGCACTTCTATCGACTATCTCCACTTCTAAGAAAAATCCCGCCAGTGAACTTAAATTGCTCGCCAAATGTTATACCCATTAACCTTTTCCATTGTTACTAGTTTTGTCTCCAGCTTCGAGACGGTGATTCCAACCACGCCATCATCATCAACATCATAGCCATTGTCAGCATTGTTATGCAGAAGTCATCGCCACTCGTCGTTGTCGCACCGATTTTTATTGACACTCGTATAAATTTCCATACCGATAGACAGTCGCAGATACGCCTCAATAAAAATTCATTGATCCAAATTTAAATTCGGATTTCTTGAGCAAAATCGTACGAAAAACAACAACAAAAATCACGCCAGATTGGAATCAGCATCTCGAACTCGCACTCGCACTAGCACTCTCTACACTGTGGAAGCGCGCCTTCGTACGAGCGAACGAGCATATTACCCATTTTTGCGCGTCTTTTATTTTTATGGCCAAGCAGCGATTTCTTGGTTTTTTGGTTTTACCAAACTCAAATTCGGCAACGCAAGGAGTACTATATTTTTCGTTTTGGTTTCAATTGTCATCGATTTGGAATTCTAGCGACGTTCTGTCGTGCGCTGCGCTACGCTACGCCTTGCTCTTCGTGCTCTTGTGTCACATTCGGTAAGGTGGAGGAGTGTTATCGGATTGAATCGGTTTTTGCGGGTTGCACGATAAAATCAATTAAAAAAAAAAAAAAAAACACAGTCTTCCTTGCAACAAAAGACTTTTAATTTGTTTCGACTTGTGAATGTCGAAAACGTAGTCGCGATATGCGAATAGTTTTGCGTTGAAGGCCGACCTAAAGCAGGCGTATCTAGAAAAACAGCTGGTCGCCATAGGCCACGCCGACCTCAACCGCACTGAGGAATATTATTGATGAATTTCAATTATTATTGTATTCATAAATGAAATGGCGCGCGAAGTTAGAACTAGTAGTAGACCGCTAACGCTAGCGCTAATGGCGTTCTCCTTTTTTATTGCCCCCGTAACAACAACTGAGAACATAGATTTATGATCTGGATTTTGTGTACGTTATATGGTTATGGGTCGTAAATTAATGCGAATATGACACACCTAATAGGTTATGTAGATGAGATATGTATGCACGAACGGTGCGGGTGGTTTTCCCGACCGACGCGACAACCATCGAAAGAGCCTTGTTTTCAGCTCTAGTGGAGGTGGAACCTCTGGGGTAGCATTTTTTTTTTGTGAAATTGGGGATTGTTATCTAAAATTGATTGCTAGTTTCGATATGAATACTCTAAAACAAGGGCATCCAGAGTAGTAAAAACTTGTTTAATTTACCAAAACGAAGGCTAACATGGAGATTTGGTTTTCATATGCGATATTGAACATGAACTTGAACTTGAACATTTATTCCGTGGATATACAATTTATGGAACTACATCTACTGGACTATTTAAGAAAAACAAACCTTTGCCAAAGTGGAAAACACCAATTAGATGTTCCTCCAGTTTGATACGGTCGGAGAGTTGAGTTTAAAAAGACTTGACACTTTAGATCCCAGGTTGGTCTTTGCATCTGGATCTTTGAGAAAGAGAACCCTTACCTAACCAGTGCCCATATGTGAATCGAAGCTGATTATCATTGTTTTTTGTTTGGTGTCGCCTTTTCTGCGCAGGTTGAAGGATTCTGTTCTGTGATGTCTAAGAAATGGAATGATGACTTTGAGCCCGCGATTATCATTTGTGTTAAGGAATTTTCTAAAGATTATTTTTTCGACCATCCGAGTCGTTATCGGAAGAGACGTTCCGATTGTAACCGATTTCTTTTCACCATAAAGAATGGTCGTGAACTTAGTCGATTTATGATACCAGTAAGAACGGGCTGTATGCCACCCAAGCCGTTTCCTGCGATTTGACGCCGTTTAGACTCTATTTTCTATGTTATCACTAAAAATAGATTCCATTCGAACAATCATGAGACGATTCACGCACTCAAATGCAGTCAATTCAATGAAATAATATTCAAAACTTTTCGGAAGTTCCACTCTTTTCATTGAAGCAACAATTGTTGAAAAATATTGAAGTGTGTTTTATAGTCTTTTTAAGAACACAGACCACTTGCCCTCTCCTTAGCGTGTCAGCTATTTTGGGAGTCAGGCAAGCCCAACCCTCAGCATTTTTGTGTTAACATTTTTTCATAGAAGTGCCGCAGAACTAATTTATGAACTAGTATGTCATATGATAAGTTGGTTTCACGATTTATTCCACCTCTATGATAAAAATGGTTCTTTTTCACAAGCAACCCTGAAGAATCTTTAGTTTTAAGTTTTGTTCGTCTTTAATCTTAAGTTTTTGTCATTAGACTTTGTTGCTAGATTTACGATGAATAAATAAATCCGGGGTTTACCACGAACTTAAATTTCTAAGGCTTTGTTTTCATGAAGAACTTCTCTGAATATCGTAAAAATCTGCTTCAAATCATCATGCTCTTAGAAAGAACTTCGTTAACTTTCTAAGGTTTTACTTTTGAGAAAAAAAAACAAGCTTTCCTTTGCAGTTTTGTTAAAAAAAAGATACGACAGAACCACCTTGAATGTAACTTAATTCAAATAAGTCTCCAGGCGCAGTTGAAAAACGACCAGAAGATATTCAAGTAAATGCACTCGCCACAGTCCCGATAATTGAAAATTAATCTGAGCATTAAACCGGTTGATATAAATATGAAAAGACCTAAAGGTTCTAAAGTACGACGAACATGCAAAGCTGGTTCGAAAAAAAACGTGGTGGTTTGTAAACCCAGGAGATGTTTGAAAATACTTTGTATTGATTATTGCCATCAATCTTTTTCGCCTGATACAGAAGGAGTAGATACATCGCGAAGCAGAATTTCTACATGCACCGAACATATGAGCGGTTCAAAATCACCATCTTCCCGATCACTGTCAGTGTCAATTGAAGATTTCAAAATGACTGTGCTCTTGCAATGAGACAGTGAGATTCGTGCCGCGGTTATGTTTCCGCCATCTTCTAATTTGTAGAAATGTTTTGATTGAATACCCGGTTTGTTTTTTAATTCCTTCCCATTTATTATCTAACAAGACCTTCCCTTCACCAATTTGTAGTTTTTTTATTATGATTATTATAAAAACTTAATTTCATTAAAAATCTTTACAAACATAAATTCGTAGTTTTCAAATGAAATAGTTAGAACATTCAGTTATAATAAGGACAAGAGGCGAATGAACCATTAAACTTAAAACTCATAAAAAAGTATCAGGATAATCAGGTTAAAAAAATAATAAGGGAATATTAACAAAAAAAAAGTAAAAAATGTGCGTGCAGTTGTATTGGTACAGAAAACAAAAGTTTGAATTGAAAACAAAATATATTTATCTTAATAACACTTGATTCAAATCAATTCCAATGTCGTTGTATTTAGTTCAAATTCATTTATTGTTAAATATTTTTTAGTGTACATCAAGACTAAGTCCCTGGTAGTACTAATAATATTGTGATAATAATTATTCTCAGATTTATGAATTAATTGATAAAGAAAAGAAAAATTATGGAATTCAGTGTGTCAAAATAAACAAAAATTGAAGTATTGCATGAACATAAAATAGTCGGGAGGAGTTTAAGTATTGATTGTTGTTGTTTGTTTCATTCAGATTCATTTCTTATAGTATCGAGTAAATAATTGAACAATCGTGGCATTAACACAAACAGTGAAAAAATTGTATTATTTATTTTAGGTATGGTTTCGACATTCCTTGCGTTCCTGCGTAAACTTAAGTAACCATATAATCTGCCAGCGGTATTACTGATTCTTACAAAAAAAAAATAAACCAATTTAAAAACTTTGTACTCATAAATGAAATTATGCGAAGAGCATGTTTTTGAAACATGTACCACCCCAGCTTGTCACCCCATATTCAAGCTTAGATTTGAGTAGACCATTATATACCAATTTTTGTTATTGATAGGGGGCAGTAAAGGCTAAGATGATAGAGCTGCTTTAGTATTATATTCAGATACTGCTTAAAATATAAAGTATGGCCATTTTACATTAGATTACCCTTTATTATAAAACCTTGGTATTTAAATGCGACCATATGTTGATTTGACTTACAAACATTGGTACATTGGGTGCTCATGTTTTTAAAAAACATAAACGTTTTATTACTCATAACTAGCTTATGAAGCTTAAACCATCTGCGAAGTATTTCTTAATCCCAGTTCACGTCCGAAAATAAATAAATGTATTTATTGTTTAGTTTAGCAGTATCATCAGCGAATGCTATGATTTCGACTTTAAACGGTTGTGTAAAAAGCGAATTTACAAAGATTCAAAATAAAATAGGACCTTCAACTGCGCCATGTGGAACGCCTTCATTTACATTTGCAGCTTTTCGAAAAACAGATCAAACGCAACAGATGGATCGTTAGCACTGTAAACTTCTTCCAAGAACATTACCGCTCTACGTAAAGCAGCAAAATCATTCGATTTATCCTAGTCTAGTAATTTTTATCGATTTATTAAAAGCTTTCGATACGATGAAGACATGACAAACTCCTCGAGATAATGGACAACAGTTCAATTGTGAGACAATCACTGTATATAATTTAAGTGACTGCCTCCTAAACACATCTTCCAATAGTTTGAGAAAAAAAATAGTTCTTAAATATTTAAAAATAATAAAAATCAATACAAATCAAAACAACCACGATCATTCAAAATCTTGGATTTAAATACCAATCGAAATTTTGGGGCAATTATTGAATAACGAATCGGCGAAATAACTCGAGTTGTCTTGGAATTTAAACAAACATCAGGTTTACATTTTAATTGTTACAAATGACGCAAGCCGCGCTACTCATTCCTATTCCGCTCATATCCTGATCGTATCGCAAACAGGGTTAATTTAGAAGCAACTGACCACAAAATGATCCAATACTTTAAGATCCTGACAGAGATAGGTAGTGTCTGGCCTTACTCAAATGAACTCGAATGTTTCCTTCAAATTGAATGTCGTTAGCACATTAACATTACATCACCCAAAATTTGAATGACAAATGAGAATTTACGAGTTCTCATTGAAAAATAAACAAAAAAAAAAATACTCCAATTTGTTAATTATTGTCTCACCTTTGTCTCTCCATCTGGTATTCCATATTTCATTCACACAAAAAAAAAAGGAACACCAATTTGTAGCTTAAGCCTCGATGTCTGGACAGACAGACCCTCAACTCTAACGCAATTATCCGCCACACAAATCTCAATTGGACACTAATTATTCATATTTCATTTTGTCTCTCCCATTTGGTTGCTTCTTTCATTTTCTCTCTTCATCTTTTCGTGTTTTTAACGAGCTGCTAATGAATTATTTCAGATTGTCTGGATTTGTAACACAAAATCAAGTCAAAAGAGATCGAGACTATCCACGAAAAAAAAATCACCCTTCTAGGGCTATATCTGTCAATCAACGAATTGACAGCCAAAACAATCTTTACGTAAACAATGAAATTGTTCCAAGTTGATGAACATACTCCTCGTATTCAATATATATAATATATATTCAAATAAAAATGATGTCCAATTGCGCGGGCCCTTCGCTCATTTCGGGTGGTTTGGGGGGCGCACTTCAAAGTGAAAACTATGCGAGTTATTTTATGTGTTTTTCATTAATAATTACATTCCCCCCTCTACTGTTGATGAGCGTGAATCGTACTCTGACGATGATGGAAAACGACTAGCGGCGCGGCGTGAATAAACTTCATAGAAGGCGCCTACGAAGGAAGTACGACGTCGACTCCTCCTCTGGCGTTAATGACAGCTCGCGTCAAAATTGAAATGGAGGCAAAGGGTGTGATAATTTATCACTGTCATGGGAAAAATATAATTCGAAACAGTGTGAAGTTTGTCGGCCTAATTTGGTAATCACTCAAATCATCAGGTTGTTCAAAGAAGGGGGATTATCTTTAACATGATCAAGTTGAACTAAACGAGTGACATGCATCGCTTAGTTTGGACTACTGTTGATTCCCAGTTGATTCTTGTAGTTTTCGAAATTCCATATTATTATTATTTATTTATTATTCCTTAAGTCAAAGAATCAAAACTTATCTCAGTTCAGAAAGTGCGAAAAAAGACAATTTCAAAGCAAAGTTTGTTTATTTAGAAAAGCTTCCAGCGGACTCTGCTCGAGTTCGGATTAAAGAAAGCGTAGAACCGGGATAAGAAGGTATTTCAAAATGACTAAAACAAGCTGAATCACAGAACTATGCGATTTATGCAGTATTTTCGAAAAAAAACTAATTACACAACTTTTGTGACTTTATCGATTGCATCAAAAAAGCTTCTAGAACGCAGAAAATGCTTCCAAATGACCTGGCGTCTTCCATACAGTCTGCTAGTAGATACTTGAAATGAAGCCTAGAAGCTTAGAAATAAGCGATGAGGATCTATTTGCCTGACAGCAAGGTTCCGACGCGCTTATCAGAAGCACATTGTATCTCCAAAGAGGAATCGGAGATGATTGGTTAATTGCGTCCAAGCTAACAAATCTGCAGATCAGATTGAGGTCACAACGTTCACTCACCATTTTTTAACACGTCCAGGTGGCTATCCATATGTAATCACAATCAGGTATTTCTTGAGGTCTTAAAATCTTTAAAAACATCATCCATGGAAACTATATTTATTTGCAAAGGAACAGGAAAGATCCATATTACAAGCTTTTTCTCATCTCTTTTCTCCCATAAGCTCACAAAAGATTACCAAATCATGAACCAAATGCATGAGGTCTCAACAAAAATATCACACTTTAATGTAATTCGAATCACAAATAAAGTTCTGTCATTGATAATCGATAAAATTGACGTTTTGTGAAAATTAAAAAACGGATTTGGAGGTGAGCGTATCGTTCACCAGAATAAAAAAAACTGAAGCACAACTATCAAGCCCTCAGCTAAGGCTACCTTCCTCTGAATCATCGTGATTTAAGGATCGGACAGAAATTTATAAGCGTTCCAAAATAATTTTAAAAAAAATTAAGTCTGAGTCCTCCAGACTACCAGACGACTTTTCTAGAAAAGTTTCTACTCTCCTTTAAAGAGCCGAAAATAAATGCAATCTTTTGAGTAAATTATTCAATTGAATTCAAAGGCTTTTTTTGCAGTCTTATGACTTTACTGAAATACTTTCGTTTCTTAAATTCTTCATTATCAAGTTTGAAGTCATCGTAATACGAACCACTTAAGTAATCAAAAGGATCAAAGTTAAAAGAATGCAATATTTCAAGACTATTTGAATTCGTTGAAGTCTTTTGAAGTCATTGAATAATACTGTGCTGAATTCTTCTGACTTTATTTCAGTCTTAAAGCTATGCATTGTTTTGCCTGCTTTGAACTGTTTTAACCGCTTTGAAGTCGTTCGATTATATGAGAATATTTACTTAAATATAAATATGTCTTTGAAAAATATTAGCGTAAGGCTTAATAGTACTAAGAAAGTACCTTGTTCAGTCTCGTCTTTTTACTAAAATTCTCGTAAGTGATGATTTTAGGAGAGCGAACTTAGCAAAGGGGAATCTTAATTTCGTAAAAGCATTATTTTAATTTCCTAAAGTTCTAAGAAGAAGAACGTTATGAGATTAAGTATCATTTTCGTTGAATAAGTCTGGAAAGGACATCCAAGGCACAGAAATATAGTTTCGTTTGAGCACTTGCACTCGACCGGTCAACTAGAAACACCTCAGATCATCAATTCTCTTGTTAAAGAATGTAGAGTTTTACAAAGTCCTAGTTTTGCGTCAACCCATTTTGGTAAACAATCGAGCAGCTCTTTAATTGATTACATAACACATTAAAAAAAGACTGATGAAATTTCGAAGCGTTCTTAGCGTTGGAGGCAACGAATCAGTGGGTTTTAAATCTGAACAAGGGTTTGAAAAAATAATTTAGTTAAGCCGCCGAATCACATTCACGGGGCTCATAGGCGGTTTATTTCGCGCGCTTACATCATTTTTGTCGAAAGAAAGCTATCAGATATGACTTCGTATTAAATCCATGGCTTGAAATGTGTTGCGACAACCGATTTCTGTACCTGCTACCTGAATTATGAAGCCCTCGAGTGATCATCTTCACGAAAAGATGCAATTTTCTTTTCTTATAAGATTAAATGCAAAAGACGTGTGCGCGTACTTTTTTTCCTGAAAATGTTTTTCATGCTCTCGACGGTATGGATCTTGTCCTATTTCGAATTTAAACCTCTGGTACGTGATAGACGAAGGCTGGATGCATACAAAAATACCATCACCAAAAGAATGTTAAAGTTACAACCTGTTGCACAGTAAAAGAACCCATCCACTTCTCATTTCTTCAAATGGAATAAATGAGTATGAGAAAAACAACTTGCCAACTTGACACATATGAAATTGGGTCGGTAATAGAAAGGTCCCTATCTCATTATTTGACATTGTTGAACGCCTGTCTTACACGTTACAGTACAAAATCATCATCATTCAACGGACTTTTACCTTTACCACATTCCGTAGTCATTTTGTCGTCAGAACATGAAAGCCTTTAAGGATTTCATAGAGTCCAAAAAAAAAAGACTTCTATAAAATGAGTCCTGAATCGCAAGGGCAAAGGCTTTAAACACCGGTTCATGTTCGGTTCAGAAACCAGAAATAAAGAAAAAATAATTTGTTAATGATGTTTACTACAAAATCAGGCATTTCATCTCATTAGCTTGACGTTCTTTCAAAAAAAAAACAGTGGTCAAAAAATAAGTGTGTAACGTCAAAGAATCACTTAAATTACATTCTTCGGAGTAGCATTTTCAGAAACCCACACTTGTTAAAAATTTTGTTTTAAGAATATTAATTGCTCATCCCATTATTGAGTCCAGCGACACTGGATCTAAGATAACAATCTACCGCGGCTAAAGAAACCTTGTCTCTCTCGTCGGAATCTCGGTTCAACCGCACAAATATCAAAGGCATTTTAAACATTTGAGGCTTAGCCTTATACTTTCTAGATTTTCGACAAGAACTAAATATTCCAATGTAAAATATTAGCCGAATGCCAAAGTAGCAAGATCAAAAAAGAAAGTATACCTTAGTGATCTGTCTGAATTTAAGTTTCCATACTTATATCTTTTTTTATTTCAATTGTCCTCAAGGGATACCCTTCACTGATTTTGTTTACACAGCAGGTGTAGAATTGCGAAAGGAGAGAAAGGAGATACGAGTGCACATTGGTTTTAAATTGATATATGTAGATTGCAGTGCGGAGGAAAAATAGAGCGAGGCAACGCATTTACATGCGCAATGTTTAACCTATAGGCTTAAGGGTAAACTGAAACTTGGTCGGGGCAGTGGTGGTCAAAGTACCGATAAAATAACGATCAGCATGAAAAATGTCTACGTTGTTTTAGCGAGTGTATTGATTTTAGTATGTTGTCTTCGTTTTAAAGTATTATCGCACGCTTTTGAATTGTAACTAGAAGTTGCAAGGTGGTTTTGTGTGGACCTGCCCAGAGCGTTGTACTCCATTGTACTCCATTTAAGACCGAATAAAAACCTTATAAATTGTAGCTAAGTCAGACGGGGTAAAGTATTCATAACAAGAGTTAAGGCAACCAAAGGAATTCAATTAATTTCACAAATTGATGATTTATCAACGTTTCCATAACCTAAGAAAGAAAGGCCGTACATAAGTGCAATAGGTCTGTAATTGGAGGGAGAAGAAGATTCGCCTTTTTAGGGACAAACTTTTAAATGAAGTTTTCCATCCACTGAATAGTAGACCAGATGAAAAAGTTTACGCAGTGGTTTTGCCAGCATGGAAAAACATCTCTTCAGAACTATAGAAGAGATACCATCTGGATTAGCGGATTTGTGTTTATCTAGATCTTTTAGAACTCTTTCGATTGTCCCATGGAATATTCCTCCCAGTGTGGAACTGGCAACGAATTGTACAGCAAGCAGATTGGCTTTGTCTAGATTATTAACGACAAGAGTGTCATTCAAATTGTGTGTCGGAATCGATGACAAAGTATCCAGGTTGAAAAACAAATGTACACTTAATATTACATTCCCACTTATTTATTTTAATTCTCCCTCGTAAGTGATCGTTAGGCTTTAAATTCCATTAGCAGTAGTACTACCGCCGATCATCACTCACATAGGAACCTTAATGTTACAAGTGTTTTTTTGTAATTAGCTGGACAAGACCTCCCCGTTGGCTTTCAATCAGCAAGTAATGAAATGAGAAAACGTGTTGCCACCAAATCTTAACTATTCTCTTCGAACATGGATCATCAATCATGTCTTCCCTTAACATCATTTTTGTCTACTTGATTGGCAATAACAAAACAAAAAGATGTATTTTGACAAATGTTCCTACTCGTTCACCATTCCCGTGAACACGGACCTACCGTTCAAAGAACCTCATCTGCCTTGAAACTCAAAATTTAAGTAACACGTCTACAAAAAGGTAAACGATCTACCATCTTTGATCTCCCTACTCCGACACTTATTTAATTTAATTGAGGGTCTTTCTCTTTTCGATTGCGAATTACCCATTAATTAATACCGGCTGAAGTGATTTTAAAAATTGATTACCTACTTTAAAGTTAAAGTAGGAGTATGAGTTCGAGTATCGCGATCTTGTATACTCAAATCGGACATGTTTATTTGTAGATCTTTGATGAAAGTTTGCTAAAAAAAAAAATGAATAAAAACATCACATAAGCTGTCAACTATACAAATAAGTAGAAAACGAAGGCGTTGATGGAAAGGCTAAGAAAGAAGGCGGTTGCATAAAAAAAGAACGCGCCTATAAACAAATAATAATTGTTTACTGTATGGACGAACATTTCATCAGTGTCATCAAATTTATTTTATTTTTTTATTATACGGCGACTAGACGAACTGCAGAACAGACAGATACTTTTATTTCTTTTCTTTTTTGCGTATAGATACATGAAAATGAAAAGTATCTATTTTAGGATATCACGTTGCGCTCCCGACTGTAATTACGCAGTAAGACTTTGTTGTACACTTCTTCTTCTTTTTTTTTGCTTTGTAATCTAATAACTCACCTGTACTCTGGCTTTTAGTGGGACAATTATTCGTTGGCATTAATTTGGAGCTTGCTTTGGAGCGATTCGGTGGAATCATTTCAATTTTTGGTTTCCAGCAAAATGGAAAAACTGTTTACCTCAGCTAGTGAGGAATCGAATGGCAGAAATCTTAGAAGTCAGTATTCAGAGAAAAAAAAATAGAATTATTTTTGAAATTTTCAGGAACTTGATAGGGACTGTGGGGATTTTAAAACTTGGACTTTGACTCCAGGGGAGAGTTTCTTTTGTTAAACCGCAATGCAAAGTTCAGTTTGTATAGCGTTGATCCGCGATTGAGAGTGGAAAAGTGAAACCGCTTGAATTGTGCTGCGTCTGCATTCGTAGGAAAAGTGTTTCTTCAACCGCAAACATTGGAAACTTTTAAATTGAGTTTCTAGTACCTACAAGGGGTAAGTTACGCAATTCGAAAGAAAGTCGTTGCAAAAGCGATTGAATAGAGAAAGCTGTCAAAGAATTGGTTAGTGTATGTGCGGGATTTAGTTCTCGTCTATCATGTCAGTGATGATATTTCAAATTCTGCTGATTCCACACAATGCAGATACTACTACTATACTCAACGCTCAAGACGTTACGTTAGTCGCTTGATTCTCAATAGTAGTCTTGAACTTTTAAATCTGGTCCAGCCACCAACTGCCACTTGGATCAAATTAATGGCACTATCATTGACAGCAAACTGACAGAACAATTTTTTATAATGGCAAATAAATTACTGCGAATTAAGCGAATGAAAAAAAGTCTATATCTAATCACACCTCTGTCTCTATTTGGAGATCTGAGATTCAAACCGCTACACAATCGTTCTCCTTATTCGTCTGCTGTTTATGTGCGGCATAAACACTCCTTTGAGATCGAGCCAAATGTAAGAAATAATAGTCCGGCTTTGACATTGCGACGAGAAACCCTGATTTTGTCAGTCCGGCTTGAAATTTATATAAATTCTACGAGGTGAAGAGAGATGTAGATAAAGTCCGATACTCGTCTGGACACGTCGAGAGAATGCAGCCAAGAGGGACCACAAATCCATGACACAAAAATACTCTTCACTTCCGTTTCAAGTCTCAAGGTATTATTGGATTTTTAGCTTGGTTTGAACGACTTGAAGCAAACTGCTTAGAACTACCACATGTGAAAGATCCCTTCGGAATTATCGGATTGAAAAGTAAGTGTCTGACTTCACTTTTTTGCACAAAAATCGTTTGTATCAAAATCATCCGCTTATGACGAAAATCAGAAATGATTGAAAGAAAAAAATCATGTTCAAGCTCCTTTTGAATTTCTTCATCCTTGTGCAGTCCTGGAACTCAGATTTCGCAGTGGTCTATAGCGTACTCGTCAAGTCTTTCCGAGATATAAGCAAAATAGCGACAAACACCAGAAAAATTCTACGAAAAAAATTCTAAGGCATTCCGACGGAACCTTTGGCATCCAGGGAGTTTGTGAGGGATTTCAGATAACGAAAAGTTGAAAGTCGAAAGATCTCGAACAGACCTCATAAGTCTTACATGAGTTTAAAGTAAGAGATGAGATCGGTTTTCTGCCTGCAAAAATGTCCCCATGTGCAATGGCCCTTTAAATCATACTCTTACCTTTATTTTTCGCTTATAATTTTTCAAGGGCAGATTTGGTTTGAATTATATTATGTCAAGATTGATCATATTCTTGAGACTCCTTATCTTATCACGAAAATTATGCAAATATGCATAGCTCCGACCGAAGCATCCATCTGGACACATATTTCCTTTACATCCAAATATAGGCATTTTGAAATCTAAATCTCCTAGACATTCCATTCTATTTTCAAATCATTTCACCATTAACACAATTTATAGTCTCTAAAATTTACCCTTGAACTTGCAACCAAAAAAAAAAAAATAAAAGAAAAAAACAGCTTCTGTTGGCGGCGCTGCTGGCGCGATAGGAGCAATCTCAATAAAAATAAATTTTTTACGATCCGAAATTCATTGTCCGCGAGGTACACACATCAAGAACTTGTTATGTTTAGCTTATTTCACCAAAACAAATTCCAATTTCTAATTAAATAAACGTTCAATTAATGAATTCGTTCCCGCAACACATCACATGAGCTTCCACATTGTTGCATATACAGATGAATGTATATATCGTTGTGGCTTGACTGTACGCTTGTTCGTTGTGTAGGTGGAGGGCATGAAATTCAATCCCATTAGACGACATAAACTTTCGACATGCTACGTTCGTGTTAATTAGTCCGCAGAACTGTATCCAATCGAACTTTAACCGAACGACAAAAGTTTTTTCAGTATTTTCTTTTGTTGTTTTTTTGTTTCGCTTTAACACCCACCCGAAACGTCAATCATTCAGTTCCATTAGCCTTTTGACAGCGATTCGATCGGTTTGCCGTCGAACTGTTCCGCTTATTGGTAGTCTATTCTGTAGTCCGTCGTCACGATGGATCATAATGAATTTAAAAATTATTATAATAATTGTTTGTGTATTAAATATATGATAAAATGCGACAATCGATTGTTTATAATTTGTTGAGTCTACGTTGGTCGGTTTGGAATACCACAGGGCTGCTAAATGTTTACTCGTTTCTTTTTTATATTCATTTTTCTGTTTTTTTTTTTTTTGCGTCTCTTTAATTAATTCGGTTGTATCGGCTGCGCGTTCAATAAGTGGTTGTATGGGGCAGACTCAGCAGCATGGTACTGCGGTATGATCAATCATAAAGCCAGCGTTTATGGCCACCGTTCCCTTAATAGATTTGCAGTTTTTGATCAGGTCTTGGTGGCGAGACTTTACACTAATAAGGGCATTATTTTTTTTATTTTTGCTTTAAAAGGTTCAATGGCTGTTGATCACTCTCGATATATGTAGGTTCTCACATGATTGAATAAAGAAGAATGCTTTATTATTTGATTTATTTCTATCCACGTTTTTTTTAAAAAAAAAGTTGTCCATGTTAATGGATTCTATTTCTTTGTATTTCTGTCTGAAGAGGGTCACAGTGTTTGGTGCAATCAATGCAATTTCATGAATTTTCCTTCGAAAATTTTCTTGGAACTTTGTGACAGAGGGTGGATTATTAGCGAAGCCTTAACTCTTTTCTATTTCCGCAGAGTTTTTAAACGCTAGTTTCATAAAATGTACTATGCTTTTAGTATCAAAAATACGACTCATTGGCCTTCTCATTGGCGTTCTGCTGGCTAAGCAGAAATGTAACAACTAAGAAATGACCTCGATGCCCATCAGAGCGGCTGTATCTGTTTATGTGCCCTTAACAAACGTTTACGGGTCTGCAATTCTTCAACGGGTAAATGTTGGTGTGCTACAGGGTTCACTTTTGTCACCAAGTTTTTTTTTTAAGTTTCGTGAATACAATTCACTTTTGAGCTGATGACAGTCCATCATTAAAAGAGCTTCAAATGATAGGGCGAACCATAAATTCCAAAGCTTATGAGAAAACCTAATTATATGAAGATCAATAAAAGGTTAACCGGGAAGCAATGAATCGACACGAGCTCTGAGCTCCAGCAAGAGAAATCTTCGGTAAATTTTGGGACTGGTATCAGGGCACATGAATATACATACTCGGATTAACATTAGCCTCAGTATACGAATGGCTTAAGAAAATACTGTGGTCAGCATTGATATCAGATCAGACTCACCTAAAAAAAAAGGGACCGGTAGAATCATGGACTTCGCAAAAAGAACCAAAACAATACCTTACTACACAAACCAAGCCGCTCCAAAGTCACCATTTTTAACCCTACCTTCAACTAAAAAATGTCTTCATACATAAAAGCACAGGGCCTATCAGGGCCTAAAAGTTGAGCAACCTAACCAACCACCTCACAGCCATTATTCGTAAATGGCACTTGCATCAGAGGAGGTGAAAGGCTTTCCAAATGACCAAATGCTTGGTTATTTCCCACTATACAGGAAATGCTGATCTGAGAATATAATTTACATTTCAAGAGATTTTCTTTCTATTAACATCTCATAACCTAATTTTTTTGACCCTTCCACATTTTAGACTTCATTTTGCGATTGAAGCAAGCCTGAAGTTATGGTCTTTTGACAATAAGACGGAGCTTCGAGAGCCAGCTGTTTAACAGCTGCGTGAGTATTTCAATGGATGTGAGTCACCGATATTTCGCAAATCGCAAAAGCATCTTTTCTCCAATTTTTTTAGATACTTTTAGTTCTCTTTTGCGTGTTTTATTACGTACAAAACTTATAAAAAGAGACTGTTTAAAACATAGCAAAAATAAATTATTTAATAATTTAATTAATAAATTAAACTGCCTGTAGATATAATATTATTGAATGTCAGAAAAATAAGTAGATTTTTTTCTGTTACACTACTTGTTTTTCTAAACAAGAAACAAGTTCAAATATCAAGCAGTAGATTTAAGAAATAAATACAACAAAGCAGTTTATTGCATTAAACAAACCCGCAACTCAAGCTGCAATGCCAGATCTGACTGAATCCTGGAGAACTAAATTATGATTCCCATCCAATATCAAATTTTATGCGCGTGACTGCCTAACGAACTACCTATGCACAACTGGCAGTTTGATTAAAATTCTATTCACATTATTTCTAAACTCCATCTTGTAGATTAAAAAAAACCTAAACCGTTTCCGAAACAATTCCATTCCCCTGAAAGCAACTGCGTCCCATAGGCAACTCAAAAAAAATTAACTAACGCGTATACCACTCAGAGAATTATCACCCAAGTTTGTCAGCAATTGCTAGCACAAGACCACTAAACTAGACGTCATAAATTTTAGCTAAAAACTGTAGAAATTGCTATCCCATCTATCCAATATAATAAATATGCATATGCGAGCATCTGTGTTTGTGTTCGCATTCGTTATTTGAAAATCACTTAAGTGCCATGCTGCAGGCGACATTTAATTTTCCAAATGAAACCATGAAGCAATTTTTCTACTCACATGCCCGCAGCACGACAGGATACGTTTGACGACGTATATCCTGATCAAAACTATGTTAAATGTACGTGTACATTTTAGGCACAGGAAAACTCAATTTTTGTTGAAGATGCAGTTTGCATCGAAAGTGTTTCATATGAAACTTATTGTGATGATATAATTAAAAAATGTTTTTGTTAGACACTTGCTTTTCCGTCCGGCGACCCTGAAAATAACCGCGCTTGAGCTAGAGCTTCCTTTCATATGTGAAGGGCCATGTACTTATGCACCTGATTTGAGAACTCTCTTGGCTTCATTCTCTCGACATGGCCAGGCAGGTGTAGTCAAAAAAATTGTGCACTTTTTTCAGCTCGTAGAACATGCTCAAAATACCGATTTTATTTCAAATTTAACATAAAGCTGGACTGACAATATCGGAAACTTTCTCATCAATTTCTCGATGCCATTTACACCAGCTCAAAATGGAACTCGTAACTATGCTCCATGGTTTGTGTCCGAAAAGACGGTGATTGCGGGATAAACTTATTTGCATTCGCTCAATTCGCAGTATTTCGTAAACCATTATATGAAGATTACGTCATGTTTATCGTAATGGAGGGTCAATGTGGCAGGTGCTTCTTCTCTTTCACGAATATTGAAAAGTCTGCTTGTAAAAAAATTTTCAGCAGTAAAACAAGATAAATATTCAGATCAGACTTCAAACGGAAAATTTCAAAACTTTCCAGAGCAGAGTTATGCTCGATCACTAAAATTGTCCTTAAATTTGGTTGAGGGTTATGACTAATCGTTTCACTGTACAGTTCTAGGTTCCAAATGTTCTCAGGCTTTAGTGAATCACTATCAACTCTTTACATGGAATTCGCCTACACTTTGTATAGAGCTGACAAAAATTATTTTCGAATAGTGCTTTTGGGTGGAATGGAGAAACCATTATTTCTTTATGCCTGTCTCATCTCAATTAAAATGCAGAACGTATGGAAGATATATCTGAATAACATTTATCGTCTTGGCACTAAAAAACCTCTAAGTCTAGACACAACAGTACAGCAAGGACGACCGAAGTCAATCAGGCGGTGGAACGAGTTGAAAAAAACATCCGCTTTGACACTCCGAAAAATATTTTGTCGTGAATTTCTAAAGAAAAACTTAAAACGTTATCCTTTTAAGATTCAACTAGTGAGAGAAAATAAAGAAATTTTTGTCAATTAATGAAAAACTATTTTCGCTTTTAGGAGCGACGAGATTCACTTCCACTGGAGTGGCGATGTAAATAAGTGTATTTATGTCTTCATAATCTTCGAGTGAAGCACAAAAGACCCTTTCATTGGCCAAGAATAACTGCATGTTGCGCCTTAACTACGACCTAAATTATCGGGCTCTATTTTTTTCAAATCGTCAAGGGATAAGCCAGAAAAGAAAAAGGCAAAATTATGGAAGAATGATTTTTTTTTTCAACAATTTTGCGATCCTTCCCATCATACTTGCTTTACACGTGATCAACTCCTTGGAGGTGTCTCGTGTCCACCAAACCTTACATTCTGTCGGGGTAGTTTAAAGGTACCTTCTCCGTGAAATTCGCTTCATGCAGCCAAGTCTACTGCTGCTCGTGGAAAAAATACGACAGCTCCTTTCCAGCACGACTGTGTTAAGTATTTCAGGCACTGGAGTAGTTGACAAGCGCTAATAGTCTGACTACCTGGGATGCCGTATCCGAGAGTGTATATAAAATACTGCGAACTGAGCGAATGCAAATAACTCAAATCCGCTGTCCCTATTCGGCCTCCGCCCATGGGGTGGTTGAAACCAACTTACATCTTACATTTTCAAACAACTACAAACAAGATCTTTTAATACTCTTTCTAATCCTTCTACTCGCTCTGTGCAAAATGCATCCTAAGGGTTGTCATAATCCTACTTCCAAAATTGTTTTGTAAATCAATTACAAAGAACACCATCATACGTTGATTGACCCCGATAAAACAATTTTCCTTCAAAATGCTAATTTCAAAATTCTAAATTAATTATACCCTGTAATCGACATGCTCTCAACAGTTCGCAATAACCTCACGAGATCCTTCCTTAACAACAAGTTGTTTGTCAAACTACAATTGTTTCGATGAAACCTCTTAACTCGAGTGCAAAACAAAAACTCAATTCTCTCTATCTAACCGCACCGCCTCGACTTTTCAAAAAGTCTTCCTCGAACTGACAATCTACTCTTTGATTCCAAATACTCTGCGCGAACTTCTTCTTCACATGTACGAGTACTCCAAACTCCTTTCCAAAGCCACAAGCCCACTTTTAGTTTAACCCGACTTCAAACTTCATCGTGCGGATTCCATCAATACAAGAAGAGTCTCGAAAATAGACTCAAGATCATTGTTACCATCCAATTTCCTAGAGGTGCATCTCCAGCAATTAGTTGCAATTAATAACACTCTATCAGACTCATTTGTATCTTCTTGTAGTTGCGAATGAAACGAAGAAACCGAGGGAAAATTATACGAAAACTTTTTTCCCTGGAAGGACTTAAAGTGTTTTGTGGGAAACATACTGGGGTGGGAAGGCCATCTACTCTTAGTGCAGCCCGTAACGAATCGGTCCAATTAAAAGTTTTTTTTATTGAAAAGTTTTCTCGTATTTTTTAAATTGCACGTTGGTTGCACCTCGGCAACTCTTAAGCTCTGCCTATGTACTTGTAAATTTCTCTCAATGTCTCCTTCCATCCGGATGTCCTTATTTTAAAAAAATAAAATAAGTTTTTGATCAAAAGTTTTGTCGATACACAATCGTGTATGCGTGCTTAGGCCTAATTTAGTTGGAATAAATGAAACTTTTAAAATTTTCTTTTTTCGAAAGTTTTTCATTTCATCCGAGCGACGATGAGTTGAGTTGAGTGGAGAAACCCAACCCGGATACCTGGTGAATATTTAATGTTTTTCAAAGTTCCGAACATTACCGGGAAAAGTTTTCGATTGGAAGTGTCTTGCAAATCTCTGACAGTGGAATTTTAATACGAATCCATTGAAAGCTATTAAAAATTTTAGTCGTTTTAGTACGAATTCTTTTTTGCGATTTAATTCCACAGCTCCCATTTGATGCATTTTGAGCATCTTTTACGATAATACTTTAAAGCGGATGGGTGAGTGACTGCATTTCTATTGTATCAATTCAAGGGTCCGGTACCTAACAATCCAAAAGTTTGTCTTTAACTTTTATCGAGTTTTAAAATTTGATTTGTTACGCTCGTGTCGTCAAAATAATGTTTTATAATATAATATAATATTAAAACAGCTTTCTTGTAAATCATTTGATGTTGAATAAAATAATGCGAATTTTGTGAATGCAAATAAGTCGATGTAAAATTCACGATCCCAATTTGGTCTTCATTCATTAAGTAAATAAAATCAAAAAAAAAAAGGAAAGCTTCGAACCACTACACAGTCTTTCAAATTCTCCTAGCCTCTCTGCTTGCTCTTTGAAAAATTCACCATAAGGGCAGTCATAATCCCTTAAGTGTGAGTGACAGAAAAAAATAAAAAATAATAAATGCAGTGATAAATATTTCCAATAAAATTGCAGACGTTTTTTGATGATGACTCTTCACTTAAATGCACAACTCTCCACCTTCAAAAATTGTAAAGAAAGCGACAGAAAATGTTTCCCTACGTTAATTAATAAATAAGATAATAAGATCTGTTGAGGGGTTTGTTGATGTGTCACTAGCTTAAGGGAAAATAAAAAACGCTCTTAAAAACTGCAAAAATTTTACTGATAACAAGATTAGGTCTACTATATAACTGTAAAGGCTGAGAAATGTTACCGCAATACAGGCCTTGCCACGTCATAGAAACATTCTCAAAAAAAAAAAGGATTAGGCCCCTTATTCCAACAAAGTCCGATTAGTTTTAAGACTTGGATGTGATCTCAAATTTATCGATAGGCTTCTGGAGCGAACCTCCTAAATTCAAATTTCCTTTATAGAGTGCTGGGCACAGCGAAAAGATGATCCAGTTGATAGTATTGACCTGAATACTGACGGCCCAAAACAAAATAAAGAATGAACCAATTGCCTGGCAATTGAAATGGAGATGCCAATAGGATTCATTGTATTAGATTGGTGGTCATGAAAAGCCAAGCAAAGATTGGTACTTTCAACAGAATCCTTTCTGTAAAACAACAAAAAATCCCGTACTGGTGTTTTACCGTCCATCTAAGTAGAGAAGTTGTTTAAGAGCCAGCCTTTCAATTGGATCAATAATTAGAAGGTGCTAGGTTCGAATCCTTAAAAAATCTTCTTTTTAAATATGGGTCATATCAGGTCACTCGAGTTGTCGACTAACAATAGAAGTATGACCTTTATTGGCTGGTAGAATTCGTAGTTTGAGCAGAAAAGCTGTCAAATAAAATTCTGTGAACTAAGCGAATGCAAATAAGGGAATATCAAATTCTGCATCTTATTTCGGACTCGATCCATAGAGCAATCGAAACGAAAATATATCCGAGTTTCAAACCACTACGCAATATTTCTATTCTTCTTCAAGTTTGGTTTGAGGAATCCCCAATATCAGATAGTTTACATTGAGAGTTGTGGTGCCACTTTAGACTTTTCAAGAACTTTGTGAGGCTTCGTCGCCACTGAATCCTAACCTTCGGATGAATCTGGTCACGAGAGCCACTGTAACGTAATAATCCCTTGCGATACAAAAAAAAACAAATCGTAATTGATTCTTTAATGTCTGATTAAACCTAACTGAAAAAGAACGAAACTTTTAAAAGCTTTTTTTGTGAAAATAGTAGCGTACAAATCCTCCTCCTCTTCCATCCTACAACTAGTTGCAGCACAAAAGAAACAAAAAAAAGGTTCAATCATATTTTTTTCCAAACCCTTAAAACATTTTCCCTTTGCCCTATTTGCAACACTTACTCTTCCCTCCATGTTCTGTTCATCTTTTCATACCACATCAAATATTCAAATGCACATCCCGACAGGACTGTGTGAATTTTTTCCTTCATATTGAATTTTTAAAACACCCTCCTGGCTCTGTTCTCCATAAAAACAGTGAGTTGTGAGGTTGAATAGAGTGCCATGCTTTGCAAAAAAAAAGGGCCGGTATAGGAGAACGACCCCATCCTGCTCAGGTACTGATATAACACATTCACTTAGCCTACAGTAAAACAAACGCCTGAATGGATAGAAACAAAGAAAGACAAGACAAAAAGAATGAAAATCATTTCGGAATATTAAATCGTTCCGCATCCCTTAGTTCGTAAAAATAATTTCAGGGAACGGCTTCAGAAGTTTGCGCTAGTTTTCCATTCATATTGAATCACATTTAGCATCCAATGAGAAAATGAACCCGAAGAGTGACGGCACGGTTGCGGCGGAGGACGTTGCGTGTTTAGCACTTCAAACCCATCACGAACCGGGCAAATTAAATACAAAACTGTGTCGGTCTTAGGAAGCTTATTTGCCTTAAGAAGTGTACAACGTTTTATCCTCGTCTAATATATGATTTTTTTTGTTATCTTTCCAGCTGATCCCTTAAAATGTGAAGGCATCAAATGCCCACCAATGTCGGAAATCTCCTGCCCTGAGGACAGTCAATTCCGGGAATACATTGATTTCTCCTCGTCTGAAATAACAACCGATCCATCCGAAATCATACATGAGCTCTTGGACGAATGCTGTACGGTCCGCAAGTGTGCTTGTAAACTCTGCAATATCCCTTCGTGTGAAAACAGCTCTTTGGTAATTTACGAAAGCATCCCCGAGACGCAGATTCCCGGTCGTTGTTGCGGAAAGTATGAATGCACTTTGGAGCCTAACTGCACTGAAGTCCGCGACACCGAAGGCTTCTGGCTAACCGACTGTCAACGCTGTAAATGTCTATATGGCCAGAGAATCTGTCATAGATCCTGCGATGAAATCATGCCAAACCCGACTACCGCGTACTGTAAATCGAAAAGCCTAAATCGATTCTTTTCGCACGGCGAGGTCTGGAAAGATGGTTGCTACGAGTGTGAGTGTCAAAATGGCGAAGAAAAATGTGTTATGCCATTCTGCAGGAGTGTCAATTGCCCCCACGAAAGGCAAGTCTTAGTAATGGGCGACTGCTGTCCCGTCTGCTGGCCAGATACTGCAACACCAGCGGTTCTAGCTCCTCCAATCATTGTACCCAAGCCGGCCAATACAACAACAACCACCACGACACCTGAACCAACGACCACCAGTACAACTACTACAACTACAACAACTACAAGTTCTTCCACAACAACGACAACAACGACTGAATCACCACCACAATTGCCGCCATGTGTGTTTCCCCGTGATGACCAATCCATTACATACGCCCTCTACCCCGAGGTTGTCGAAGTCGTCCATCCTGCCGACAATGACAACACCTTCTACATCATCATCAGTACCTTCCTTATAATTTCAGTCCTCGCAGTGTGCGCCTACTACTACATGCGAGCCAAGAAACATTCCTACAATACAGTTCTTAATTTTGAGGATAACCCGAGGACCACACTTAAAATCCATAAATCAGAAGACCTTATATAAGCAACCCATCGGCACTTCTAGAATAACCCACAAGAGGGCTCTGCTAACTTAATTTAATTTTAAGAAAATGCTTTTCTTACCAACTGCAATAAGTATTCTCATCGCTGAGTTTATTTAAATTGATTTTTTTTATTGAATAAGAAAATTTTATTTTAATTTTTTGTTTTTTCTGTTTCAGTTTGTAGATCTCATAACAACAACAAAAAAAAAGTTCCAAAATTTTTTATATATATTTTTATTTTTGTTTTTCTATTCTTTTAAATCCCACCCCCTAAAAATTTTTATTTTTTTTTAACTATTACATGAGTTTTTGTTTTTAGGCTATTTTATATTTATTATTATTTTTATTTGTTTATTTAAAAAAAAAAAACAACGCACACACACACACACACACTATATAAATGGAAGCGAAAAAATGAAAATGCAAAAAGAAAAAGGAAAAAAAAATGTTTATGTTGTTAAGAATACCTAGTTATGTGATATTTGATTTTAAGACGATTGATTAAAATAATAAAAAAAAATAAATTAAATTTTCTATAACTACGAACTGTATTTTTTGTATTATTAATATTTACCAATATTCAATATGTAAACAAAAAATGATTTAGTGAATAATCGCACTGGTAATATATAAGTTTATTCGCAAAATCAAAATACATAAACCGGGAAAAATACGTGAATATTTTTTATATAGGAAAAACATTTAACTATAATTAAAAAAAAATATAAATATATATATATATATATGTAAGAAAAACATATGAATTGGATAGTATTAGAAAAGAACAAGTGAAAGCAAACGAGAAGAAAATTTAAACTTGTTAAGGTTTTATGAATAGTTTTAAGAAAACGAAAACATTAACTTTTAAATAAATATTTTGTTAAGCAACATTTTTTGAAGTGGTTTTAATTTAAAAAAGAAAATGGACTCTTTAGTGGATATCGTTACGTGTCTGTGTCATCGGGGTAACGTAAGCTAACTATCTTAACTGCAAAATTATTCCAAGTAAAAAATTATAGTACATTTATAAATTAACAAGAAATTGTTTAATGCAAGCTTTGTGGAAAAGAATTGGAGGAAGAATGGGAGCATTGTTTGTGGTTTAAAACCCAGATGAATTTTGATTTCAATTTATCAATGGGTCATGTCCATACTGAGACGGAGAATTTTTTTTATCGATTTATTTTCATTCACTCAGTTCACAGTATTTTATTCGACAAGAGTTTACATACTAAAAAGCCTTCACAGCAGAGCCAAATATACAAGAAAAACAGATTGCTATCGCTAAGACCCTAAAATTGATCCAATTAAAAGGCAGGTGCTTAACCGACTAAGCCATCCATCACGACTATTATTATTCTTCCGCTCAATAGGGCCAGCAGACTCGTTGAAGTTATCTATGGGCATTTAAATAGTTTTATAAAGCTTACTTGGTTGTTTATCCAAATAACTACTGCCTTTGTTGGCCTCGTGGTCTTTATGGCTGAAGAACTTGATTGAGGACAAATGGTTTTTTTCAAATACCACAAACTTTTCTGTGGAGCACTGATGGAAATCATGTCTTAAAAAATACGATTGTTGTGTTGTTTAAGTGACTTGTTGCCCCGACTAACAAATCCACGTAATAGCGTTGACAGCGGCACTATCGTTTGAAAGATTTCAAGTGAATTCCTTTGAAGCATCTACGCCTGATGACCTTCCTATGAAGAGTAACATATTGGTACACAAAAGCACTGTCAGACTTGCTCTTGCAATTTTACCATCAAAGCAAAATATAGTATTTATTTTGTCCGGTAAAACTAAACTTATATGGTCGGAGGAAATCATAACCGCTGACTGGAATCTCAGAATAGTTTGCCCGATTCACAGGAAAGGGGATCACTTTGATTGCGCCCACTTTCGAGGGATAATTCTCTTCAAGATCGGATACAAGATCTTCTCCACCGTTTTGTGAACGCCTGCAATCTTTTGTCCTTATCAGCGTGTATAAAGTCGAGCTATACAGTACCATGTCTATATTTGAAATCCCTGCCAAGCTCGTTAGATTTTTCAGGATGACGATGAAGAATTCTCGCTGCTCCTTCCAGGTCGGTAACGAACTAACCGAGACCCTTTATGTGACAAAAGATTTAAGGTAAGGCGACGCGCTGTCGTGTAACTTTTTTAACATCGTCCTTGAGAAAATCGGGAAAAACTTACGAGGCACGATCTTCGGAAAGTCCGTTCAACTGCTTGCTTACGCGGATGGCATTGACTCACGTCACGGACGAAGTCAGCGAGTCGTCAATGATGCTTTTGCTGCTATTGAAACGGAAGGGGCTTAAATGGGTCTGGCGCGGTAAATGGGCACAAAACAAAATCTATCAATGCTGTCATAAAAAAAGGAGTTGAGGGCCACATTACATTTTCTGCAAACGGCGGAGGGTTCGACCTACAGTTTATTGCCGACTCCAAACGGCACCAGAAGCTCTTTCTGCTTCTTTTTGACGGTTGTTACTCATCAAAGTGAGTAAGTCTGAGCCGTAAAACGATCTATCATATGTATGTTTATCAAGTGTCGAAATTCTTATCTTCTTGAGATATTTTTATGGTCTTATCTCCCGACACTCAAACATAGACAAAAGCCGAATTGGAATATTCCGGCAAGTTGAAAACCAGTTGCTATTGTCCCTGTTGAGATTTTAAGACGAGGTCTCTCCTGGTGAGCCAAACGAGATGGAATTCTGGCCGACATTTCGAAGCATTTTGACACAATCTCAATAAAGGTTAGGGAAAAAGCTGCTAAAAATTAAAATAAATAGCAGACGAACTAAGCAGATGCAGTCTCTCGAAGATTTGTTGGCAAACTTACAACCGAGGCTGATCGACCTCAAAACTGCTTTTGACTCTGGTAATCGGTCAGACTAGACTGATTTATGTTTTTTTTTTGGACTGAATGTTACTACATTCTCCTTGAGCGGTTTAATACCGCCCTACTGAAAATTTATACTGATTTCTGAGCAACGTTTTTACTGCAGCAAAGTCGCACACTTTTCCGGGCAAAATGGAAGATTAACCATTAAATTGTCAAAGTTCAAGCATTGTTTATGATGTTCTCCAAATTATTGCACGATACTGAAAAAGGCTTTAACTTTTGAGAACGGCGGTAAATGTCAGATTTATTTTGATATTTCTGAAGAAAAAGGAAACGCCCATGACTCTTATGGTCAGTTCTACACCAACTACTTAAACACTAACCTCGAAAATGGCAGATCGCGCCATGCTCGTTATCGCCGCTTTATCCGATGATCCGTCAACGTTGACATGCCAAAAATCACGACTGGAATTTTTCATGCGTGACGAGTGCGACTTCCGACCACCCGGATGCGACTTCCAACCACCCGGATGTATGTATAAACAAACAATAATTGCGATTCTGGAGCATTGCAAATCCACGTACCACTGAGTGGTGCGTATTTTATGACAGAAGTGTCATCGAGCCTGATTATCGGAGCGCGCCATAGGTTACGGGATCAATGAATTAACACTGGTGGACATGTGATTATAACCACGAGAACATCTTGAGATCTGCAGGTGAGATCCTTAATGTCACCGTGCATTTTCAACAAAAGTATTCGTCGTTGCAATTAAAAAAAAAAAAAAAAAATCTCATCCCGAGTAACCCAACCCATAAGTCAAAAGTGTAACTGTCACGATTCCGACACTTAACGTCTGCGATGTGTTAATTGGAACAAAATAAAAGATACATCATCATCCACTCGTTCTAATCCAATTAACGAAGCAACCGAAACCCAAATGTATCCAAATCTGTCAGAAAATGTGTTCACATCTTGCTAGCCTGGAGACTCTGTTTCTGTGGCTTTATCGGCGCATTTTTAAAGATGCCTCGCATAGACCCACCCAGGTATCACCTAAGCTTGGGTCTCCCTCTGAGCATTCTTTATTTGGTGAGCCAAGTGCAATTTAATTAATTCTAATATGACAATCGATTAGATGAGCTCAGATTCAATTTGATTAATGTCCTCGCGTGGGGTACCCAAAAATAGCCACCAACAGCGCGCTGAATTCATACAACTCCAACTCATTTATTTGCAATTCCATCACAGAAATGCGGAGGAATATGGGCGAATAGATTTCGCGTCTTTTCGGCGCTTCAATAGTTAGCGTGGCGCTGCACAAAGCGAAAATAAATAAATAAGCAAGCATTCCAAATGAAAGTTTAATTTATGATTTTCCTCGCCGCTGCGCATCAAGTTTGTTTACTTTGTTTATTTATTTGTTTATATGCTCGGTTGACTATGATTTGAAAAATAAAAAAACAAAAACAAAAAATTTTTTTTTTGGAATCAATTATTGACGAGGCACAGGGGAACGTACACGCGGAATTGAATTTGAATTTGAATTTAATCAATGGAATTCAATCGGTGCGGGATAAATGGTGGCGACTCTTTCATGGGTTATGTCATCCAATGGGAATGTTATTCTCGAAAAATAAAAAAATTAAACAAGGAATTGTTGCAATAGATTAGGCTATATAGACAAAGACAAAGATCGATTGAGTCTTCGATTAACAAATTTTTTACAATCCATTGTAAGATTTTTTCCTTTTCACTTCTGTCAGACTGTACGTCAAGTACAGAGGATCAATAAAGAGCCCGGACACTGTACCCTGTCACGTTCAAGTGTATAAAAAAATCCTTAAAAAAACTTAATAGTTTCTTAACAACTAAAAATATTTTAGTTTAATAAAACAAAAAAAGAAAATGCAACAAAATCGCTTTCAGTTTTATAAAAAAAAAAATTTAAAAGTGTAAAAATTGAAAAAACCACAAATTCACAAAATCAATGTCGAAAATGAACGAAAAAAAGGACAATTTTTACTTCTTTTATAAAGGACAAGAGCTTAGTTTTATTTTCTATTCCCTGTGTTGGTTCAAATTAAACACATCCAGGAGGCGATTTATCGTTTTCTTCAAATCTAAGACTTAAAATTAAAATGGGAAGGCTATGTGGCGAGACTTCTTTATTGTTGAGGGCTCTGGTAATAATGCATCATATTGAAGGAAAATCGGTTCGCGATACTGCAGCACTAGTAAGTGCACTCCACAGTTCATGACATAATAAAAGAGGTCGTAACATCCAAACCTGTAGAGGAAAAATTCGAATCTGGCAGAACTAAACTATTCACACCTTCTGATGTGCAACGGATTGTGCACCAAATCAATAAAAATCTCAAGCTAAGCGTTCAAAAATTAGCCACAGAAATTTTACAGAGCCTTAATAAACAGAGCGTTAATAAAGCCTATTAAAAAAATGATTTTTAATTTGGTACCAAGTCTTATTCTAAGTTATTAAATACAGGTGGTCAATCTTATGTGTGGCGAAAACCAAATAAAGATTTGAAAGAATTCAATTTCAAAGCTATGCTCAAACACGGTAGTGGAAGTGTTATGGATTAGGGCTGCATTTCGGCTGCTGGTCGAGGAAAGCTTGTGAACCAGACAAAATATCTTACAATTTTAAATGAAAATCAAGTGCAAAGTGCTTCGAAAAATAACATAATAAAAGGAAAGGTTTCTACTTTTACCAAGTACGTTTGTTCTACCTTACATTTGTCCACATGCTCTGGAAACGCCACCACAGTCGAGCACTTATGGGCAAATTTTGACAGTCAATTAATAAAGTACACAATTAAAAACAGTAAAGCGTTGGAATCCATGTTGTGCGTTTCATCTGCAAGAGGCTTGTAGAATCCATGCCCAAGATTGGATGCAATTTTATTTAAAAAAAACAAGTTCCTACCAACCAAATACTGAATTTTGTATATCTTTCCAATAATTTTTTTATCCTCTTTAAGGATATAGAAAAGTAAGCGAGTTCTTTTTTGATCAACTGTATATTAACGTGCCTGCTGAAATACGAATGCTACTTAAATCAATCTGAGTTTAGGGTGCAAATCGTTTTCTTCTTGTATGCGCCCTTTAATCTTCTTCAATCACTTGACAGAGTTCTCTAAATTCACTTGAATAGAAACAACCCTGTACTAGGTGATCGACTGTTAGGCCCTTACAATCCCGATCCCTATATTTTAAGATTGAACACGCTGAATTGCATAAGATGCGTCAAAGGGCGAGTACTTTAGGCCAACACAAGAAAAATTCATGTATCAAGCGGGGTCCGTCTGTCCTCATTTAGGCGGGAAGGGCAGCAGCAACCAACGAAGAGGGCTTCCAAGGCACGATAGTCGAGATTGAATGCACAGAGTGGGACCTAAACACGTTCGATTTATTGTATACTAAGTTCCAAAATCGTTGAGCGATTTAAACGACTTTGAAATTTTTTTTATTGCAGTGCCATTTTATAGCGATGGTGCACAAACAATCCGGAGACGCTTCAGGCAATCAAGAGCAATACACCCGCAAAGTGTCTTTGAATCCCAGCCACCAAGACTCACTAAAAAAAAACTATGTATTGGTTTGAATCTTGGACTTGGTTGAGATTCTCGGTAGTGGACGGGAAATTGGATACCAATCTACTTATTTTGCATCCGTCCCAATTCACAGTATTTTATTTTTGATGTAATTACTTGACACACACGCAGGTGCTCACGTCAGCACTCTGCTGTCAATATAATGAGTTCACAGCTGAGCCAACGATCGATCATCCACGCAAACCATTATCTTGTCTACGCAAATTAAGAACTCTAGGTAGACAAGTAAGCACTGCAGCATTGCCCCTATCCAAAGTGGCATATGGTGACTGCACCAGATTCGCAAACCTAATAAAATTGAAAGCATCACTCTAAGATTAGAATTCAAGACCTATTAATTTATCAAGGTGCATAGCCAACTGCGTCATATAGAAAATTCGAACGCAGAAGTCATCAACGGTCTCGATTGGTTTAAGGTGAGCATGATCGATGAGAAGTCCTCGTGGGGAACACCATCGTAGTAATGAGTGAGTTAACAGATTACCTTAAACAAAGTCAGTTAGAAAGAGGAGAAATCGGAATAGAAAGTGCATTAGAAAAAGTAGTTTAACTCAATTAAACATCCACCACAGTAAGACTGATTCAGTCAAATTTATGTTGGCTTAGACATAACTTCATAGCATTTGGAGACTTTTTTGAAGGACAACTTTTGGGCAGCCTCTTATTGACTGGTCTTCAAAAATAGCACGAGCTAACTTGTTGAAATATACACAGCTTCCAAGTCAGCTCAAAACTCAATTGTTTTTTTGTTTTACAAACGCAGACTAAATCGGGTCAAGGGCTCCTATTGCGTTTAAACTAAGTCTCAAAAGCAAGTCTGTATTTGAGATTTCTTTTTGCTACATTCGCTTCACCAACACCGTATTCAAACCACCCGCGGCTTGCTCTCCATTTAACGTCTCTCACTTCAAAAGACACTTGAATCGAATGACACTCTAATTACAAGCTCGCAACCGCGCACGCCAAATTACACAACCTTCGCAGCACCCAACTAAAGACTGAATAAAAATAAACCTTCCACGCTGAACGCCTTCGGAAAACCTCTCAAAACATGCTGCAGTTTATGTAACAGCAATTTGCTAAATATTCGACTATGCAGTACGAAGGTAACTCCATTTTGACAGCCGAAGGAGCAAACAAAATAGAAAACAAAAATAAATAAACGAAATCAAAGTGTAGCTCAAAGTCCAAAGCACAGCCCTGAATAGAAAGTAAGCCAAAAGATAGAGAAAACAAACAGTCTATAGATCAATGCAGACATGGTCTAAATAAGGTCAACCATTCACCCACCTTACCGTGATTATTGATATTCGACGTTCGTCTAAAGAGACGCGGACACAGAGCTAAAGCAATGTATCCAAAACAATAGATACAAAATCGATAATCAATCAAAAACTATCGAACTGAGTCATCATCTGAAGTCCGTGGTGTCGCATTGAATCATCGCTCCAGTGACACCTCACGCAAAATGTCAAGCGACAGAAACTACAGAACTACCGACTACAGATACAAGTACAAGTATCTAGAACGAAATTATGTAAGCAAATGACGGACGCTCTGGCTGAGCGCGTTCGAATGCAAGATTTTGCGTTTTATTATGTTACGACGACGCCGACGGACGCCATGAATGGTCATTGTTTGGCATGTCGAGCACACACCTGACGGTAATGTGTTGCCCGCTGGCTTACAAATGAGCTTGAGGTTATGTTGTTGTTGTAGTTGTTTATTTTCGGGTCCCCAAATGTATAAGTTGTACACTTGTGTCCATCTTTTCGCTTTTCACTGAGGCGGCGGCGGTGGTGACACCGTCACCCAGGCATACTGATTTATGGCCCTTCACGTTGCAGTGAAATTAATGCTCGCACAGCAAATTTAAAGTGTGTTATATCATGTCAGGTGAGCCGGGTTTAAATGGATGACGGTCCCAAAACTTAACTTGGTGGAAAGGAGTGGAATTTTTTTTTATCTGAAACTACTGTGATTGAACAGGATTTAATTAAATACATGGCCGTAAAAAATTATAGTCTCACCAAACTACAAAAATTTAAATAAATTCTTAAATGGCATTCTTTATTTTGCGATATTTAAGAAGAGCTGTGTCAATAGAACCACGATTTGATCTCTAAGCTGAGGAAGGATTTCAACAATTTTCTTATAAGGGACTTTTGCTCCTCAAAGCGCGATTTGAAGAACCTTTAGCCAAGGTCTTAGTTGCAGTGCAAAGGATTGGTAAGCAAGAACGCTCATTCTTTCAAGTTTGAGGTAATTCTGTCTACAAGAAGAGGACTTTTGGATCTTACATTCAAGAAAACAGCAAACATTGAAAATATTCTAGTCCTGATGATGAAAGGAAGACATAACGCCGAAAATTGTGTTCAGAAGTCTTATTCTACACAAAATGAAACTTGGAAGTTAATAATTATTTACTGATGACTGAAATTTGATCACTGAAACCATCTCTATCATTTCTCGTTCGACTCGGTGTAGAACCTACGAGGGTGATCTAAAAATGATGGTAATGGGCACTAGGTGCAAGAGGTCCAAGCTGGGTTGAACATTCACACAATATCAGCATCGTGGGAACGGCCATCGATCAAACCTTCTTCAGCCGTATGTAAAGGAAATTCGGATAGGGACTTCCGAATTTCGACAAATGATAGCGGCCAAATATAATAAAATAAAAAAAAAAATTCAAAATGGCTGTTCTGTTCGGGTAACGTTCCGCGTGCTTCGCCCATTTTACGGTCGCCATAATCGTCCTTCCGAGAGGACGGAGGACGAAAGATCACCGCTGTCCGTAAGTGTGTGCAAGCCAATCCGAGGCAGTCGAGTTCGTGCCGCTCACAACAACTCGGCCTTTCACAGACCACAACTTGGCGTCGTGATTTGGGCCTGAGCTACATAATAACATTCGCATCAACTGTTAAATCTAAACAAACAAGCGAATAGCATCTGCTTGAAAACAGCTTGGGCTAAGCATCGGATGGAGCCAACCAATCAGCCCTAATTTCCACCTTTTTTTCTCGCCAAAATGATGATGTAATCAACATGATAACAGACCTTATCTTTGGACCGCTGCATTGCATCGCTTGGGTTTCCGACGCTTGGGCAGTGTAGGAGGTTGTCTCTGCCGAGTAAGACCAAAACCTCATTCGAATAAATATTTCCAAAGCTCTGTTGGCGCAGTTTAGGCGCAACAAATCCGAGTTTTGGCGCTGATAAATTCCTGTAGATGAAACTTGGATACACCATTTAGCGTCCGAAAGAAAAATACAGTCAAAACAGTGGACTGCAAAAGGGGAAACCGTCCGGGAACGAAGTTATCTTATTCGATTATCTTGAAAAAGGAAAAACCATTACATGAGCATACTACGTATCATTTCACAAGCTAAAGACAGAAATTGTGAAAAACGACCAAATTCGCAGTAAAAGAAGATCCTTTTTCACCAAGACAACGTGCCGTCAAACACCTCAGTGGTTGCCATGAAGAAAATCAACGAGTTACGGTTTGGACTGCTTCACCATCCGCCTTACTCACCAGATCTAGCCACATGTGACCTCTTTTTGTTCCCTCATCTAAAAACTGCTCTCAGAGTACAGAGATTTACGTCAAATGAGAACAAATGAACTACTTGAATGGGTTACAAGGAAACTATGTAAAAAATTAAAAAAAAAAATTAAGAAAAAATATCTTGAATCATTTTTATGTCGGAAACTTTTCAGACCACCCTCGTAGCCTACTCCTTGGCGTTTAATTAAGTTGCTTTTAAAATAAATTGATTTTAAGTTATACATTGCCTTTTTTTGCGTCGATTGAAGTTGCGATTAAAAACAGATTTTTTTAACACGTACCCCACTTATTACTTTTATCTTTATACTACTGTGTCCAAAAATAAGGTGACATATGAATTTAAACTGCGCGCGTCGAGGGATTTGGAAATTTTTCTTTCTTTTTAGGTTGGTAGTACTGTCAGTGACATCTATGTGAAATTTCATGTCAAAATATATTCATAGTGTTTGAGATACGCGTCGTTTTTTGAGCTGCTAAAAGTGGGTTTTTTCGTTTTTTGCGATGTCGAAATTTATTGAGCAAAGAATTTACATTAAATTTTGTTTGCGGAATCAATTTTCTGCTGCGGATACATTGAGGATGGTGCAGAAAGCCTTTGATGATGAGGCTATGTCTAAAAAAAATGTTTGCAAGTGGTATAGTGATTTCCAAGCCGGCCGTGAACGTGTCGAAGACGAAGAGCGTTCTGGGCGACCATCAACCTCAACCGATGAAGCTCACGTCCAACAAATCAAAGATTTGGTATTGAAAAACCATCAATTAACGATTAGAGACCTTGCTGATGAAGTTGGCTTATCGAAAGGCTCAGTCAATACAATTTTGAAGGAAGCTTTGGGCCTCAAGCGCGTCAAATCTCGACTGGTACCGAAAACATTGAATTTTTTTGGAAAAAAGGCGTCGCGTTGAAGTGTGTGAAACAATGCTTTCCGACTACCAGGATGTCATGAAGCGCATTATAACTGGCGATGAGACTTGGATCTATGCTTACGACCCCGAAACAACCGATCAATCGAGCGATTATCGTGCCAAAGGAGAGCCGAGACCAAAAAAACCGCGCCAAAGTCGCTCAAAAATCAAGGTCATGTTGACTGTTTTTTTCGATTATCGTGGTGTTGTGCTTTGTGAATTCCTTCCAACCGGCCAAACAGTATACAAGGAATATTATTTGAACGTTATGCGTCGTTTGCGTAACGCTATCCGCCTAAAAAGGCCGGAATTGTGGAAAGACAATTCTTGGTTTTTACACCACGATAATGCACCATCCCATACCGCACTCGTGATTCGTGATCATTTCACCAAAAACTCAACCCATATCGTTCCGCAACCACCGTATTCACCTGATCTGGCGCCGTGCGACTTCTGGCTGTTCAACAAGCTCAAAAGACCGCTCCGGGGACACCGTTTTGATACGATAGAGGAGATTCAAGCTGCAGCGAAGACGGAACTGAAGGTCATCCCGGAAAGAGACTACAACCAGTGTTTCAAAGATTGGAAAATCCGTTGGCATAAGTGCATTGCATCGCGAGGGGATTACTTTGAAGGGGATGAAATTGATTTGGCAGAATAAATAAAGAATTTTCAAAATAAATACAATGTCACCTTATTTTTTGGACACAGTAGTATAATATTTATTATCTATGATATTATTATACATGCGACAATACAGACTATAGTCTGAATGACTCCTTGATGCCTCGAGCAGCAGCCAAGCCGTATGTTTTTTCAATGCGCAATGAATCATTAAACTCCGCCTACCCTGCTCATGATAATTATTATGAATTTAACTCATTTGCCTTGCATTATCCACAACAGACATCACCTCACAGCAGCTGTTTAAATATTCGTAGAATCATCAAGAGATATCCCTTCTGATTTGGCATTGATTGACAGGTGTTATAGTATCGGCAATACAGCTCCAAACCACACTCTGTTTGTCAACCGAAATATACATACACTCTGGATCTGGCTGCCGCCAGCAATTACTTTGCACATACATTCTCGTACAAGCTCCAATTCCGATGCATTGTGTGACGAACCACCCCAAACGATGAATCGTGATCTGGATGAGGAAACATCCCACCGACTGACCAGTGCAGGATGACCACAATGTTCACTTGATATATTCCTTCATCCGAAAATGCATTAAGCATTCTCAACTTCCATTCTTTTCGGGTCTTCCTTTTGTTGTATGCGCTTAAGTTCATAAATCAAAGTATTTGACAATTCGTTTCGCACTTTTCGTCGATTTCATCCAGCAGGGTCCATCCAAATGAATTTTCCCAAACCAAGTTCCACCCAACCATCCAGGATCTCGTCGTTCGCGTCCACACGCTGTCAACTGGGGAATACTCGTAATTTGTATTTGTATGCATCACGCATGTTCCATTTTAAACAATAAATTAGTTTAAGGCCATAAATCGATTTTCGAGAGCTTTATGCGAATTTTGGTATCTTTTTCGGCGGGTCTTTCGTCACGGACGAGGACGGCGGACGACGCCAACCGAGGACCAGCTTGACTGACGAAAATCTGATGATGGAATGTGTACTTGTATGCTCGGGGCAACAGCTGTGTAACCTTTCTTTTTTTTTTTTTTTGGTTTTTGGGGAAAAAGATTCAACACGCTGATTCAGTCAAGGATTAGTCAGTGTCTGTCAATCTGGTTGGTGTTGCACACTGCAGTACGAGTCGTGGAAAATTTGCATAATAATGCCGTTCCAGGATAATGCGGAGCCGTAATTTTTAATTTAAAATTTATTTGCGGCTGCGTATCCTAAATGTCATCATTAAAATGCGATTTAGCCGTTAACGGAAAGAGGCGGACATTAGTCATTTTTATTTTGTTTTTGTTTGGTTATGTTTTATTTATTTGGCTTTTTTTGAATTTTGGCTAAGAGCCCTTTTGTTCCATGGTCGATGGGAGCTGTGTTGGAGGAGGAGATTAATGGTTCAATTCGAAGGGTTTAAGTAAAAAAAAATCTTCTGTTTTGTTGGCAAAGTTCGGCCAAAGCCAGAGTTGGAGGACGAAAGAAGAATTTATTGGTTCGCCGATGAAGTTCTTAAGAACTTGTAATCTAATTTGGTGTGCGTTTATGGGGATATCCTGATTTGGCTAAGAGATTAATTGGATTGTTGAATTCTGTTCTTTTTTTTTCTTAAATATTTTTGGCAGTTAAAAAGATTTACGTCTTGTAAAATGTTTGACAAGTTCATAATTCCGAATTTTGGACAGTTTAAGGAAATAATTTGGACTTATAAGTGGGTGTATAAGAAAACATGTAAATCGGAGTTGTTTTTCTGTGCAAGTAAATCCTTGTTTTATGGTAAGTCATACTTTATGGAACTTTTCGTTTAAAATCAACAAAGACACTTTTTTTTGTATGGCAGAGAAATAAAGAGTGTTTGTTTGACTTGGGGTTTGAAAAGTGATCTGAAATGCTTTATAATGTTCGCGCAAGTTGCATAAGTAAGGTGTATTATCTGAAAATTGTTGCGAGTGATACAAAAATGACAAGAGATTTTCATGAGCAACATGGATGAAGATTTCGGTACGCCGAATAGAAAAAGGATGAATTTAACTCATGTGATTAAACTCCGAAAATGTTCAAATCATTAGTTCACTGAAAGACTTCAACTGCAAAATATGAAACCGCCATTCATTTTGAAGTCATTGATTGGTCAATCATTTTAGTAAATTCAAATGCATGCAATCTTCTGTGTTTTCAGTGAATTCATTGGAGCCTTTTTCAAGTCATTGAATTCACTTTGTAGTCGATGCAGTCTTTCGAATCCGATTGTATTAATTCGAAAAAAAATAATTTCTAATTTATTTATATATTAAAGTTGTTTTCTTCATAAACGACCACATCATTATATTAATATTAATTTTTCGTTTTAAAACAAATGAGTTTCTATTTTTTTCAAAAACCTTATAATATTTTAAGGAGGTTACGTTTCTACTTTAAATGAGGAGGTGATCTTCGGAACTGCGTATCCGATTTTAAAAATTTTTTTCACCATTATTTAGAATGGTCTTTCAGAACTTATATGGTCATTATTTTACCGCTTAAATAATAGATCCATTTGTGTCAACAAATTTTGAAATGTGACTTAAAAATTTCTAAAAACTTAAACTTTTCTGGAAAAAAGAATATTTTTTATGGAGGCATCATGTTTAACAATTTATTATTCATATATAATAAATATTTTCTAGAATTATTTTGATGCTATGTAGAACATTTATATGTAAAGATATGCCTGAATGTACCTTTTCAAAATTGCATAATAATACTTTAATTTAACGGCGACGAATTTGTATGTATGTAATAAATGACTTCTACACAACATTGTTTGGACAAGTAGTACGTGTCTCAGAAAGCGGAAAATAGACCTTATTGAATTCTAAAATCTTTGTTTTTTTACACGAAAACAACGCAGATGAAGTTGCGTTTGATTGTTCAGCAAAAACCTTTGCCAAAGTACATAAATACAATATTTAATATTGCATTATTTTCCAATAACGCTTTATAAATTTCATTTAAATATTTTCTTACATTTTTATTTCGAATCAACACAATTGGATTCAAAAGCCTTCAATATGATCTCAAAGACTCCCACCTTGAATCGACTAAAATAATTGCAGTCTTTTATATTCCCCAATAGCTTTCCTTATTTTACTAACACAAAAAATGGTTGTGAATCAAGGACAGATGTTATTAGGAATAAATTTTTGAAATTAGGAAAAAAGGTGGAAACTTTTAGGACATAGAAAGAGAATGCAATAATGTGATAAAAACACATATCAGATTAAGAGGAAATCAGATGGCTTCTTCCGTGGAGCACTGCTAAAGATGAAAATTTAAGAATATGGAAAGTGAAGTGAAGAAGTCAATTGGCTTTTTTCATCGCTGGAATTTGAACAATTTTGAGCAGCTTAAGGATGGTATTTGGGAGCTCCCTGCATGAAATGAGAGCTATACTTCAGTTAAGCAATGGAGTAAAGTGTTTCCTGCACCGCTTCAGGACCGCTCTAACCAATGTAATTTTTCATGGATAATGGCTGAAGGTTCTTAATTGGCTTAAGTGATAGTTTTGAAGGAATTAAAATCAATTCAAGTTTTAACAACTAAAATGGAACACTGCACTGTTTGTCGACTCCTCTGAAGGCAGACCACGTTAAATATTTTTGGCATTCTTAACATCGCAGTCATAGTGAGTAAATTCCCAATTATTTTAGAAGTATAATTTAGCTCAACAGATTTCGAGAAAAGTATTTAAGGTTAAGCTCAGTACTTACATAAAACTGGCCACATTTTGTCTGTCATCGGTATAAGCAGTAATTCGGGTATAAATTTTGGTCAAAAGATCACAGAATCTTTCAGAGCTTGGACAAAGGAAACCGCTGCTCAATCTGCCTAAATTGATTTCCCCAAAGAAAGTAGGAAAAGCTTTTAAGCATGACAAACCCGAGTCTTACGAGTGAAACGAAAGTTGTTTAATATTAATATCAAATGGCGGGAAACATCTCTTTTGCCTAGGATTACAGATCAATCAGTCATTCCAGAGTCATTGATAAGAATCTTTACCACAAGGAATATACAAGATTACCCAATATGTACAATCGCGTTTAAACTGCGCTCGAGCATACTGAGCCTCAACGACACAGTCGGCGATTTTCTGTCGAAATTCATCATTAGCGATTAGGCCAATTTCCATTTGAACCGATACGAAAATAAACATCAGTTGCATTTCTAAGTACTGAAGATCCATGACAGCACGATTTTACCGCTCCAGACTTGTTTTTTTGACCAACACGGTTAAAAATGCTATAAAAAGAAAACAAGTGGCCGTTGGGCAGGCTCAAGTAAACATTATATAAATAAAATTATGATTTCATTATCCTTTTCTAAGCAATAGCGAAACAGGGAAAAGAAGTTTACAAAAAAAAAATGAAGGGTTCCGTACCACGAAACAATTAACAACATTTTTTCTGATTTTGAATTTCTCAGAGCCTAATCATGATTTGGGATTTACCTTTGTGATGTAACTACAAATATACGATTTTCGAATGCTCCTCTTAAGTTGTACTATAAGACATTACTTCTTGCCGAATCGCTTGATTCTAGGGCAATGGGAAGTACCTAGAAGGATTTGCTTCCCTAGCAATTATCAAGATTTACAAACTGCATTTTTATTCTTTATATTTATTTCAACTCGATATCTCCTCGCGAGTATTGACAGACAGACAGGCGGACAATGAAGTGAACCTATAAAATTCAGACTTTCCTTTTGAGGTACAGAACCCTAAAAAAAAAACAAAATAATAACGAAATGTACATAATCAAGTAAATGTCTTCTTTGGAAAAATCTGCCAATGAAAATGCAAAAAAAAATAATTCACATTCTCGAATGTGAAAATAAAAACAATCAGTTTCCAGAAAGCTTCTTTTGGAGCTCCTTTTGCCTTATGTTCCAGCAAACTGAATCTCCTGCATCCTTGAGATCACATTTATGCTGTCATAAATAAATTCCTCTTTAACAAGACAACTTTCGCACTAGGCTTCCACACTCGAATTAAATATTCAATTCAGGTGTTTTGGTGTTTTAATTCTTTTTTACGAGTATTTGCCTCACATAACAATAACAGTATCCACAATGCATTCAACCAAGAGCCATTGACACTCCCCCTTTAAAAAAATTAAAAATTAAAGATCGTAAACCGAGCACTGGACACATTCCAAGCCTTTACACCATAAACGGTGTTACACGACTCAAATCGTTGCTCAATTAAATAAAAAAAAAATCCAGTGCGATTGAATTTGTTTTTACTTGTTTTTTAACATTTAAATTTAATCTTAAAAAAGAAGCATAAAAAAGTACAATAAACAAATATCGTACGGTCGATTGATAATTTATTGCAAGTTGATCGTCAATTTTGAATCGATTCTGTTGTTTACCTTCCTTACGGTTTTGGGCTACGCGAAACGATATTCAATGAGGCATGCGACTTGCGTATCGGCGCTAAGTATTCAATTTGTTGGTCATTCTGGGAGTCAATGGGCTGTGAAGTCGCAAACCGAGTCAAATTAATTGCAAATTTCGAAATGAAGAAGACAGTGATCATTGGGTGAGTAAATGTCAACATAACTCGTTAAATCGACTTTCTTGTTGAAAGTTGAATGAACTTTCGAGAAGTAATCAGAAAAAATGCATGACCGGCTGAAAGAAGTTGTTCGGGATGTGATGGTGTATAAGACATCTTGCGATTGAACCAACCCTTATATCTGTGGGACACTTGAGGGACTATAAACCACACTTTGCAAACAGTAAGCAGAAGGCTTTGAAGAAGAATTCGAAAGACTTAGAAATAGTTTGAAGCTAAGATGTTTTTTGGTTTAGATTGTTCTATGGTTGGAGTCCGAACAGAGACAGAGACTTTTATATAGACTTATTTGTATTCACTCGCTTCACAGTATTTTGTTCGCCATTAGTCGGACCTTGTGTTGGCTTTATTTTATTGTAATATTTAGAGCACCTATTGCTTGAAAAAGAAATTAAAATGAAACTGGCCAATGTTACTGCCTTGTAACATATCTTGTGACTATTCATCTTCTACCTTAAAAGGGGTTAACCCATAGACTTGAAAAGTTATTGATATTTCTTATAATGGTACCCACTTAATTTGATTGGTACAGATCTAGATTTAAAGGGGTTATGACTGCCCTTATGAGACTACTGCGGTACTTTTTTCGATTTGGTGAATTTTCGTATTTTGTAAGATTTCATCAGCACTCTGCTGTCAGCGTCACTATTAACACCATCGCAATAATTTTGTTTTAGTCTTTGAGAAAAAGGTACCAGAATTGGAAATCAACCGACAAGTCAAAAGTCTTTACTTGGTTCAAGAACAGCAAAAAAAAAACACACGAACTTGACGGAGAGGTTCAAAAATAGTGTCCAAAATCAAAAGACTCATTTAGACAACTAGAAGCCACCAAGAAACTTATTCTATCCTTGATTGGAGTCCAAATTGTTGCAGTGTTTTTTTTATAAGATTCACTCAATGCGGCTAGATAAATATTTTTGAAGTTACGGACATAGAATTTGATGAAAATAAAGTAATCTATACAAAGACTTTTACATGAATTTCTCAAGCAGAATGTACTGTTGAGGAACTTCTAGACGGCCGGCGGGTGGTGAACATTGAAATATTTTGTTACTCTTTCCAACAACTATCAATATAAGCAAATGGACTTTCTTCCATCAACTCAAACGGACAGAAAAAGATCGAAATGCTGATTCGTTCTTCAGCACTAGTGTTATTCTGGGACCTTCAAATCAGCACTGGAAAAAAGAAGTTTTGCAGAGTCTCTCATAAGGAACAAGGAAAAAGAATTTCACATAAAACACGTCACCAGCTTTTTACTGGGAACTTTCGAGTTAACTAAAACTATTCTCTGTGCCGCAATTATACTTCCAGAACCTCTGTTCAGTACCAACAATGGCTCATCCAAACATATAGCCGAGCTTACACCTGCAGAAGTTATGAAGACTTCACTGTAGGCCTAAGTTTAAACAGCATTGATACTACATGGCGATAAAAATTCTTCACGCAAAATTGTATGCCAAGGTTTGGTTGGTAATTTTTGGCTTATGTCTGGGTTTTTTTTAAGGAACGATCGTTCCTCAAATTTTATCTACAGTTTAAAAAAATCTGGGTAAATTTTTGAAGAGTCAGAAAAAATAATAATCGTATGGTGTGAACTTGTTGAGACTGAGTTTTGCCGTCTGGTCTCTTGGTGTCCGGTCGAAACTGGGTAGTGTGTAAAAGACTCTCAACTCGAACGAAAAGTTTTCAAACACAATGATTGTTGACATACAAGTGTATATTGCCACTCAGGCTATATGGTACACCTTTTGTACACCAGATGAGCACCACTTTAAAGAATTACCTCACCTATTTGAGGCAGCTAGTTAGAATCATTGTTTGAAATCCTTAAATCAGTGTGAATGTGTTGCGCAGATTTCTTGATATTTTAGGATTATTTTCGCAGTGTAAGATGAAACGTGTAACTTATATCAATGCCAAAATAGAAGAGAGTTTATTGCCGGTTAAGTATGCCAAATTTGACAATGTCTTATTTGGTATAAGATGGCTGTTCCGGACGAGATATTCGTCCAGCAAACAAAAGACTGCCGATTGCCTGCATGTATGGCGTCTTTGCTATTTCTGCGATCAGACACAATTGCGCAGAGATTTTTTGGTTGGGGTCGATTGGGGTTGAGATCGGATTGAGAATTTCAGTGATTGTGATTGGTCGATACTTCCTTCTCCCCAATTACTTGTAATTCGAACACTTAAGGCTGAGCTCGTCCTGCCCAAGTCTTTCATTTCAAAACTGCTGCAGTGTTCTCCTTTCATTTGACTTTCTATTTCAGCGTCAGTGCTGAATATCAACAGATTATCAACGTATACTGCTAAAACTATTATTATGGAATTTGTTATACGAAAATAGACACACTGTTCTACTCACAAAAGTGCTGTGCTCAGTCTCTGATTTCAAAGATTGCTTGAGTCCGTATTTGAAATTTACATACGCGCTTAGTGCCATCTTTAAAGCCTTTGGGTTGCCGCTTGTTTGTATCTGTCTTCGAGCAGTATACTGTTCAAAAATGCTGCGACAACATCCATTTGGAGGACGTTAAGATTTAACCTGTCATCGAACGCTCCCTTGTAGTCAATTTGTACTCAATTTGGGAGAAGCTCTTAACAACCAACCGTGCCTTATGTTTAACTACTTCTCCATTTCCATCGATCTTTGCTTTTAAGACCCATTTGTTGTTTAAAGGCTTTATACATTCAGGAAGATCGACCAGCTTCGATGTTTTGTTCGACAGAAGTGACGACATCTAAATTTCCATGAGCTTGACATAGCCTCATCAAGAGTCACTGGAGTCTCTGTCGAATACTCGAAAACATTGAAGCAATATTTTGAACATTTATAATCTGGCTTTATCTTATTAGCTTTTCGAATCCAATGTCGCAGCTCATGTTAAACATCTGTACTTTCATCCGGTTGATATTCAGACAGGTCGTGAAGTGTATGTTCCTATAGTTCCCCAGATCACTCCAAATCTTTATGTGTTGGAAACCATACATTTCGAAAACCATTAATTCATATACAGCGATAGCTTTAAGTGTGACCATCCCAAAGCCCTCTCAAGCCATAAGCACGCTCTTTCTCTTTATTTTTTAATCTTTCCAAACTCCTTTTTGTCTACAAAAAAAAAAACAATCTCCCGGACTCTGGACAAAAGTTGAATCTTTTTCACATTCCTAATCTCACTACCATTGTTCCTCATCCTTTTTAAGATTCTGCTTTTCCCTTTTTTTTAAGGCTTCCGCATTACCACATTCTATTCCCGGTTAAAGCTGATGGTTGTTTTGAATACTTTTAATTACCTTGCCACGCAACTATAAACAAACAAACGAAACTTTTGAGCACTTCACGAAAATCTTTTCATGTACCGCGAAGTACTAAACTTCAAAACCTTAGTATCCTCTACTCGCACTTAACTATCGTTTCAAGCCGCAAAACAACTTCACCCCACCCTTTTTTTTTGCAGGACACAAAACTAAGGCAAACAGCGTTGAACAAGAACATAAAATAAAATCACAGGACGTCCAGGATAAACTGGATTCCACGAAATCATAAACCAACTAAGGGGGGTGAGTTAAGAACGCAGCCGGGCTAATGAGAAAAATCCCCAAAAGGATTAAGAAAAAAAAAAACCCAAAAGTAAGAAAAAGGAATTGTGCCCCGTTCTCTGTTCAATTTACGATGATAATAATAAGGATTTCAACCTCATTTGGTGCTTGTTACGCGGAGAATACCAAGGAAACTACGGGAGTATCCTGAAAATTACAAGCTAAATCCTGAGGCTAAATTTCGCCAAAGAAGGAAGTAACCAGCGACGAGGAAAAAATGATCCCTGGACACATGCCACCGAGTGACATGCAGCTCATTGTGAACCAACCTGGGTTTCGGTTGTTGTGTCGGTCTTGCGGCTAGCGCTATAACAAGGTAGGGTGTCATGTCCCATAACTGGGATACATGGATGTGAGGTGGAAACTTTTTTTTTTTCTGTTTGGTTTCTTTGGTGGCTTATCGGTCGTGCATGCATTTTGATGATGGTGATGACGGAGGCGGCGCGGTGGCTTTCCTCGGAGCCAGTGATTTTAGTGGTTTTTGTGGTATCTTAACGAGTTTTGTGGTTGTTAGATGGAAGCTTATAAATTGGAGTAATTAAGACAGAGTGTGGATATGAAATATTAGAGTGTTGGTTGCTGTGGTTCTTTTATGAAACAACGATGCGACACATTTTGACTCAAATTTAATAGAAACAAAGAAGTCAAGAAGTCGATTAGCATACTTAAAATACGTGAGTTGGAGGTTGACACATTTTTTTTCAGTTTAGAAGCGATCACTTTTACGGACCAAGCCTTCTACATAAAAGAATGTCCACGACAAACTGAACCAATTTTTAAAATTTCTGTTCGCCGCGAGTAGCATTCCATTTTAACGAATCGCGCATATGACCTTCGAGTGGATTTCAGGATCCAACTCCTCTAATGACACAGAAGAGCTTAAATTGTTACAGGAAAAAAATACCCTCCGTCGTACGATATCGGCTGAGCGTTCTCAGGGTCACCTATTTCAAGACTTTAAGCGATCTCCTCGCATTTCTGCAAGTTCTGTTTCAGACATGCTCATACGCCAATCGATAAATCTGAGGGTTCTTTGAAAGGGTAATGAAATGAATTCTTAGGTGTCGCTTACAGAGCTTTTCGGAAATATGATCCAAAACCAACTTCAGACATCGATGAATAAACATCTTTGGTGGAGTGGTCGGAAAGTACAGTCTGCACTTAGAGTCATGCAAATCGCAGACTTCGTGGAAGCGAGAAATACGATGTGAAGTACCACAGGAAAAAGTTCCACACAGTTACCTGCCTATCATTGGAACAAAAAACAATAAGCCAATCAAATCGACAACATGCTGATTTGCATTCTGGATGAGCGTACTTTCAGAGTGGCTCAACTCGACTCTGACCAATTTTTAAGTGGCAACTTTGCTTAAAGTCGGACTTACCAAAACAAGATAGCTTCAGCGTGTAGCAAAAAAAAGGTCCAACATGGAATGTCTCAGCAAATTTAAAAAATTTTACAGAGCCTACAGAGAGCAGAAAAGCGAAAACCTTCAAATAAGAACGCAGAAGAAGAAAGCAAAGGTTGGGGCCAATAAGAAGATCTTGCAGTTGTTCAGAGCAAAACGAGAAGAAGAGCGCAGAACAATAAGAGACGGTTCTACTCGCTCAAGGATATCGAAGAGTTTGGAACGGAAATTGAACACATTATTTCTTACAAAAAACGGAAAATGTTGCTTCAGGCTACAAAAAAGCTCCTGATTTCTACTTTCCTCCATCCGTTAGGAATTTTAAATTTATCCAAGTAGCATTTCCAGCCGGTGCCAAACTAAGAGAGAGTGATATGGCCTGAAGAGAACCGAACTCCTGCCAATAAATAATTCTGCCACTACTGCAGAAAAGCGATCGTATTTCTTGCAAAAACTAATAAGGCTTATTCTTGCTTCGGGATTCTAGGTAAATTGGTTGATTCTATTGCTCAACGCTCGAGAACATGCTATGCCATTTGGACCGGATTCTGCTAAGGGTATGCGCAGCCTCTTAAATTTATCATAAAAATTTATGAATATTCCAAAGGGCACCAAAACTCATTCATGCATCAGTTGCGAGTCCTTCTATGTCCTCTGATTTGTACAACCTGTTTGAGTCTGACTTTCCATTTTTGTCAGAGTGTAAATCTGTGTTTTTTGCTGATGACTCGTCAGTACTTATAGTACAGTACTATGGAGAGTTATCTTAAAAAAGCGATGAAGGTAAATTAAAATTAAACATGGACAAGGTGCAAGCCATCTTTTTCACAAGAAAAAGGAAATCTTGCTTTCTTCCACGAAACTCTTTGATAATAAATGGGGTTTCAGTTGATTGGACAAACTCCGTGAAGTAATTAGGTATAAATAAAAAAAAATATAAAATATAAATAAAATCCATTTGTACAAAGAAGCAATTATCTCGTATGGTTGTTCTATGTGGGGTCATTGTTCTTAGAACTATGCAAAACGATTCCAAGTGGCAACAAAATAAAGCGTTTAAGATGACGCTAAGTCTCCCTTGGAAATTTTTTTTTCGAAATTTGCACTTAAGAGCGAATATTGAATTGGTTTCCCAAAGAGTTGAAAAGCTCACCGACAAATTCTTACAAAAATGAGTCGCATCCTTCAAATCCACTTTTTTTGTACAAATTGGGTTTTTCTCCTACTTTCCCACTCAAATATATCGGGTAAATTACCATTTTGAACAGTCTAAAATAAATTGTAAAAATAGTTCAGTTGAAAGGTAATTTAAAATATCATATCTCTGTACTGTAAATTGTGCGGTAGCAGGTCCACATAATTGTAATTTGTACGAAATGATCAATAATCAATCTGTCTCAAATTATTTATCTTTTTATTTAGTTACTAATTATTAATTTTATTATTTCTCTTTTAATTAAATTGCTCATCTATTTAATTCTGATTTCGTGTACTTGATATTAGTACAAACTATTCACGATTTTTTTTACAAAATTCCTTCTTCACTTTATTTGATATAACTTATATTTTAATTTATGTTATTCATTTATTTATACGCCTAAATTTTGCTAATTTTTTCATATATATATATTATAATTTATTCGTTATTCATGTAGTTTAATTATTATTATTAAATTTATATATAATATAATACTTCTTGTTCTTGCTTATATACTATATTTATTTTTTAATTTAATTTTGTTTTTACTTTATTTATTTGACTTTTTTGTATAGAAGGTTCTTTTTCGTATTTTCCTTCCAATTAATTTGTCCAAAATAAATTTATTTGATAACTTTTTTTTCACTTTAAAGGTTGAACCATTGTAAAACAATTAACATTTAACCTTACCTTTAATGTGCAGCTCAATTTTGTACACAAAGCAAGACAGCAGGGGGGGGGGGGGGCTCCTATGCTGTAAATATTGTCTGCGACAAGAGCGAGTGGAAAGGAAGATACAACCACAAATTCTGAGAGCTGTACAAACGTATTAATCCGCTCGGCCGCATTGACCGAATGGACAACAATGCTCCAGCTAAGAGTATGTTTGAGTTTCAGCTTCAAGTTTCAAGAATAAGCGAAGAACGAAATTGCGGCTTAGAGATCAAGCATTCGCTGATGGAAACATTGTCAGCGGGACATTGAATAATAGATTTTCCAAGGATCAACGCATGATCCATCGGACACATTATATAAGCAAAAAAGACCTAACTTTTCAAATTTAAAGTTCTTATTGGTGAAAAACACCGATCACAATATCTTCGATGTTAAATTCTTGTCAAGGCCAATCTTCTTAATTTTTTATTGGACCAAAAAGAAGCTTAAAATCGTATACATGTCAACAAAGCACCCGATCTTACTATCTTCTTGAGAAACATTGAAAAGACACTAGAACCAACTTTATCCTCTGGACGGAAATAAGTCTAAGAGAGAATTTGAAAATCTGAAAGTCTCAGGACTGAAGATGTGGTCTGGCAATAATTTGGAAAACATTCGATTTTTTGCTAATTTTCCAAACGTAAGGGTTCGATTACGTTTGGAGTAAAAATCAATTTTCACAGATCCTACAATGATCGCAAAAGCCAATCCACTTTAAGATCAAAATTTGCATCCCACATGGTTACCACATCGGTTCCATCTTTTCAATGAATGCATCCATTCCATTCCATAAATGCAACCAACTCTGTCGGACAAAAAAATTATAATCATCTCGTTTTTATTTTATCTGGCAACAGGACTATCCTCCTTTAATAAAAAACGACACTAAGCATTTTCAAACACTTAAATCATTCACGCCCAATTAAGATCTCTTCGAGAACCATGGTTACCCACAACCATGCCGCCGTCAAGCAGCATTTGACGTCTGTCATAAAGCCCTATTTAACAATGTCAACCGTGACCGGTGCCCACGTGAATTTTTAAACTCTCTTCTTTTCCCTTTCATAAAGCAAACGAAGCTTTGCTCCAATATCCTTGCTGACAGTCAACATGAAATAGGTGCTGCTGCAGACCTGACAGAAGATTTACATTTGCACAAAAAAAAATAAAAGTGTATCCGTGCCAATGCCTCCTTTATTCGAAATCAAGCGGGCATTGGCCAAAGGTTCCTTCTTCAAGCCTTATAGGCAGTTGAGTTTTAGGGTTTCCTTTTCGCCTTCTTTTTGTATTCGCTTTTGCGAAGCCTTTGTTAGGACCGCTTTTTATTCTTCACATTTTTTTTTCCTCGCAACTAATCTGTCTGCATTTTTGGAGTGTAGCTCTGGTGTAGTTTCTTCTTAGTTGTGTGTGTGGTATTTCAAATTTTTGATTTATCGCCAAACATGTACATCTATTGGAAAAGGGTCCAGTGCGCCTGAGGGCTCTTCTTGGTTAAAGGATCCCCCTTTTGGGTGTATCGTTTGGTTTAACGACGTCGTAAAGCATGCACAGAAGAGTGAATAGGGATACATTTTTAGGGAGCAACGTATTCAAGCTCCTGCCTGACTCGATTCATAAACACCAAAGTCGTTAAATATTTTTCAATATTGAAAAAGTTATTGAATGCCCCTATCGCAAGGAAGAACGAATCGAATGTGGGCAAAAAGTGGAAACATAAAAAAGGACCCCAGCTGGGAGTTTAAGCCTCTTGAAATATGAAGATGCTTTGTGATGGATAAGTGAAAGGAGGAAAAAATTGCTGCTGAGATTCACTTGGAGGATTTTGAGGAATACCACGCCAGAGATATTGAGAATCCATTAAAAAAATTTAATTTGTTGCTTTTTACCAAAAAACGCCATTAAGCGGAGTAAAGCAAATGGGTAAAGAAGACATTCCGACATAGAAGATTGGAGCGTGCAAGCCGGAGGGTCAAAACAAGACTATTCCTGGTGAAGAAATCCTCAGAATGTGCTAATAAAGTGGTCTTATCGTGCTTAGTACCTCGTTCACTAAGGGAAAGTGGGCACGTGATGACCTACAATTGTTGCGGAAATTGAGCCTTTCTAAAATTACAATTTCAAGTTATTTCCATTCGTTTATATCCGTTCGAATATTAGGTGTCGAGTTGGTCGAATAATTATCTTTTTCTCAAGATCTTGTCTCCAGGAACTTCTACCTTTTTCATCGTTTTAAGATGCAGCTCAAGTGGAGGGGCTTTACTGGGAGTTGGAGGAAATACATTTTTTGACTTTTTATACAAAAGATTGGTAGTTCATGATCTAAAACTTCTGATGAAAAAACAGAATTCCATTCAATGATGTATCCTGTCATCCTTCAGTAAAATGGTCTATCATTTTACTGCAAAATTAACGTAAAATAATGTGTACAGCACGAATGATGGTTACTAAACGGATGCACAATATGCTCTGACCGGAAGGCAGCTCTTTCGTTGCATGAAAGCCGCTTAACCTGGTTTTTGAAAAGCAGTAATTTTGTTGCTCAAATATTTGAGTAGATTGAAAAGTTCTCAAAACTTGTTTTCACTCATCATTATGCAAGCGGAGAGCCTGAAGGACAGCTTGACTGTCATAGAGCACGGAAGTCTGAATATACATTCAGAATAGCATTTTTCAATGGCGTACAGTTTCATTTGGATTATTGAAATTTTGGGTCCGAAGACTCTGGTTTAAGTATCGACTTGATCACCAGACTTGAGTTCCTGGTATTATTGTGAAACTTCTATTTCTCCAAGCTTCTCTTTCCCCCATAAAAATGTTGAACTGGGTACACTGTAGTTGTTTTCAAAACGAGGTCAAATAAGATTGCCTGCTTTAATGTTAAATGCATTTAAAAGCCTTAGAAGACTTAAAGCAAGCCTCCCTTAAAATCGAACTGTATTTAATAAAATAAGGAGACTGAGAATTGCTCTCAGAACCCCTAAAGCGGGAGTGATAACTCTAGGAGTAATGCAATTTGAGCTGTTTGGTACATTGTTCGATATTTAACCCTATTTGAAAATTCGAGGTAAAATTTTTTATGCTGATTTGCAATTAATATTGTTTTTTTCTCGAAGATGACTCTAGTACGTTTTTGATGAGTCCTTCCTCATTTGAAGATTCCGCAAGTCATTTTTCGGCTCACACCGTACACCCTTGTTTCATAAATTAAGTGTTGTGAGTTCATCGATAACAAATGACCACGCTTCCTTCATTGAATTTGAAGAAAAATTGTCTAAGGCTCGAGTTATATTATAAAAAAGTTATGCTTATAAGTTTGTATGTATAAATGAGGTAATCTTCGAAATTACACATCCGATTTCAAAAACTCTTTCAGAAATAATTACAATGGACCTTCAAATTGAACATAAGCTATAAATTATGGCATTAAAATAAAAGGGTCTTTCGTGGCGTCCAATTATGTAACTAAAAAAAGGTTCAGTGAACGTATTTTTTGTGAACGCTGCTTTAGCGGTCGTAGCTTCTTAAAGTTTTAGAACTCAAAAAGTTGTATTAAAAAATTGCTACAGCACATCTCTATATGTTGTTGAAATGTAAATAAAAAAATTAATCAAAAAATAATTTCAATCTTTCAGGGTAATGCAATTAGTAAATATAAAATTCATATCAAATTGATTTTGCTAATTGTTGAGAAAATTATAGGCAGATAAAAAATTCCATTTACACAACATTCTTTGAAACGGACGGCGAATAGGCATTTTTGAGTTTTACTATTTTTTTTAGTACACGAAAGCTAAGCGGACGCAGTCGCAAGGGACTGCTAATTATTTATAAGCGCAATGAGGGACGTCGTTTAATGACTACCCTTCTAATGAATTTTGCACAGAGCGAGCAGCAGATTAAAAGGCGAAGTGAAATTAGACTTAGTTTTTTTTTAAATAATGTCAAATTCGAAAAATACACCTGCCAGCTTGTCATTGCTAAGAAATTCTTTTTTTTTAGGTTTGCTTCTCGTAATTCTATCAAATATTTTACAAATGCAATTGCCAATTTTATAGAATTGAATGCGATTTGTTGGAAGGATTGTTTTTACGTTAAATCATCGTAAATCAGTTTATTCCAATTAAGACAAAAAGATCTTATTTCATACTACCTCGGCATAAAAGAAGGCTTATTAATTAAAAAAAAAATAACCTTAAAGACAAGAGTTTTAAAATTTTAAAATTTCTCAAAATAAGAAATTAGTGAAATATTAAGCAAATTTCTTTTCTCTCATTAAAACGAACAATAAAAAATGTTGGTTTTTACTGAATTTTCATGGTAAGGCTCTCCCTCAATGTATGGAGCTCGTGGAGGAAAAATCTAGTGACATGTAATCCACTGGTCGGTTCTTTGGAATGTTTTTCCAATCTTTTCATTATTGTGATGAAATACAAGGTATTAAAAATGTGTATGAAAATAAGAATTCAACCAAAAATCTTCCATCAACTCATTTTTCTGATAAAGAAGTTTTGGAAGGCCTTAGCGATATCTGTCCCGCTAAAGAAGCTGGTTATGAGTCGATTTTTCTTCTCCTTCTCCTAAATGTTCCACTTCTTTATGTTCTGTTTTAACTTTTATATCCAAAAATTAATTTTTATTTGAGTGGAAGGTGTGATTTGTAAAACGTTTTTATAAAAGTGCTTCGAAATATATGATTTCTAATTATAGGCCAATTTCGAAATTGTCAGTACCGCCTAAGATTTTTGAAAAATTGGTTACGCAAAGGGGCTTTCACAAACCAAATGCGGGTAATTTCAAAGATGTATAAACATTTGAAGCATTATATTTTGCTTTTTTTTAAAAAATAGTATTCACGCCTTGAGAGGATTCAGAATATGCGCTTCTGCCCTTAGAAAATATAATTGGTCAACTGGGCTGCCGGCTTACCATTGATTGGTGTGTCTTGGTTGACTTAAAAACTCTGCAATGTCAAAGAGATGTCCAATGAAACGAACTATATAAGTTGTAATGATTCTCTCTCTCTCTCTCTCTCTGCTTTCCTTTTATGATTCAGAACGTCCTTTGCGTCCAACGAATTAGTTGTTTTATGTTCCTTCTCATAGAACTAATTATGCACAGAATGAACCTCTAATTTTATTTTATTGCATTTCTAATAAATTTGACATTTACCAAAATAGAGTTCTTTTTTTAAATTCAGTTTTCCAAAAATGTGATTCATGATTTCCTCATATCTTATTTTAAGTTTAAGTTAATATTTTTCAAACCAGCAGATTTTTCTCATTCCATGGTTTAAATAAATGAAATGAAATGAAACAATTTGAACCTCAAATGTAGTTTGATTTCGATTGTTCCATAGGTGGTGCTCGAATTGGTATGGAGAATTTGATATCGATTTATTTGCATTCGCTCAATTCGCAGTATTTTCTTCAATATTAGTTGTTGTACTAGGAACTTGCGTTTTTTTGTTAAATTGGATAATCTGACTTACTTTATCAAACTACAATCGCTGGTCGGCCATTCCATTAATAGCACCGGCATATAGTAACTTGACCAGATTCGAAAGCATGACAATAACTGAAGATCTACTCCCTGATCCGAATGTGGGACCCATCAATGGAACCAATTGGAAAATAAAAAATCAACGTACTGCTTCACACAACCGACTCTTTCGCTGATAAGCTTTTGTCATCTGTATATAGCAGCTTTATAGACTTTCCGGCTTGCTGCGCAAATAAATAAACATGTACTCGCTGAGGAGAGAACAAGTCTTCCCTTTCAGATGAGTGCTTTGCCTTAGATTTGCTTGCAGAAATGGGAATCCGCTCATGGCCATACCCAACCTTACCTTGCTCTACGAACTCTAAGTCAATCGATTTAGCTCTGTTCGACTCATAAGTTATATCCCATTAAAAATAACATTTATTCTCTTTTCATATTCGTACATTTCCACATCTATTGTTCGTAGTGGCACTTTCAATAAGAACCAATTTAGCAGCTAAAGTACATTACTTAAGAGTCTCTCCTTCAGTAAATAACCAGTCTCCATTCTCATCGCTTGTATAATGTACGAATGTCCTTCAGTGGGTAATTCAAACACAAGGAGCCATGTGAGTTTAATTTGCAACTTCCGTAATACCATGCGTTGTCGGCGTCGTCGTCTAGGCATGTCCTTGAATGCACATGTAAATTTTCCCCTGTTCAGCCTTAAGTTATTGCTTACGACCGACATTCAACGAACATATAAAGTGCTTCCTACACACAACGCAACGGAAGGAACACTAACATTTGTAGTTGAAGGAGCACAGCTTGAAGGATGCCTGTTCTAGTCTCAAGAGAAGCAGACGTCATCGATTTATGCAAAGTGCTCTTCAAGAGAAGAATAATATCCTGCGCTTCAGGATATGAATAAAAATTTAACCACCGATATGGAGTCGTAGCTGTCGTTTTGCAAGTGCTTTGCCATGGAATGTACCTACGAGTAACAGGTTACTCTGTTTTTAGCCACAAGCACAAGATTTCCGTGATAAACTAAAGAGCATGACATTCGGAATTCAGTGTGATTCTTGAAGTCAGAAGGATTCTGCTAAATGAAGCGAAGTGAAGGAGGATATTCTGGTGATCCACTTTTTGACTGCAGACGAGAGCTGTTTTCTGTTTGTTGATTTTTTTTTTCTTCAAATAGTGAAACTTAATAAAATAATAATATTTATTAATATAAAATAATAATAAATAAAATTTCGAGATACTAATTTCGAAAATATTGAACATGTCACTGATGCTATTTCGAAGGTTATGGTTTTTTTATGATCATATTTCTATACACGTAATCCTTAAGGACATTAAAACTTTGGATCATCCAAGAAGTGGAGTTATTTTAAATCAGTAGAAAGAGGCATTGTTTATACAAAATCAGACGAAAGATTTTGATATTAACATGTTTGCATTCACTTAATTCGCAGTATTTTTTTAACATAAAGTTATGCCTAGAAAAAGTAAGCCACGGCTTTCTGTGTTATGCCTTCGCAAGTGACATAAACGACAACACGAAGTTGGAATCAGAAAGCACAAAATGTGAATCAATTATTTGAATTTGCATGGATGATTTGGGACGCCATTCCGGTTAAAAAAGTAAAGGGGCTTCCTACGAAATATTGAGCCAGGAGATTAGATTTCCGTAAATAAATAATGGTATTTTTTAACTTAACAATCGTTCTTAATTAGTTCGCCACGACTGTACTTATTCCTAGAGATTTCCGGACCCAATGATCGCCTAAGTGACGAGCGCAATACTCACATAATCAAATCAAATACACAAGAGAAATTTTATGAACCTCCATCATCTTGAATGGGTGAGTTGAGGGTCCACTGACGTCACATATTATAGCAGAGATGTTCGTAACCCTTTTTCCACAAATGACGGCGTTTGCGGAAGCTTCTGTAAAAGCCTGATTCTGCTAGATTACACATGGGCATTAATCGTTAAATTCCCTGTCCAAGTTAAAACTAATTCAATGGCAAAATTGTAGAAACTTCCTTAAGCAGCTGTGTTTACAAACACGCATTTATGCCAAGAAAAGCAAATTGTTAAGACTCAGCTAATGGAACATTTATCTTCTTCAACATATCCTCTGTCAATCAAGCCTAAGGCGAACCATCCGACAACATATTGAAAAACCATGTCCTCATAGCACTGACTTCGTCAATCAATAATCTCTTGCGTCATCACTGTTTCCACCCTTAGGCGCCAAATTGGTCGCCTATTACAAAATCGATGTTCGCACATTCCCCACCAACTAAGCTTGGCCAATCTATTCACATACTGAATATCTATTCAAAGGCACCATGCCTCAGTCCACTTGAATGCAAATAAATTGCCAACAAATCCCCTTACTGTCCAATCGTATCCCTGACCAACACAAATCTCATTTTCCAATTTCATTCGAACAAAAAGACAAACAAACTTTAAGTGTTCGACTCTGAGAAAGGACCTTCTATTCTTATGCAAATTTCTAACATTATTCATCCTGGCAATCCTTTTTATGTGCTCTAACCCAGAAATCCTGGCCATTTATTGTCTCTCGATCAAATGAGAAACAAATAAAAAAAAATTAAAATGTCGCTGGCCAAGGCGATTCGACATCCGACATCTATTTAAACGCATTTTGAGGGCAAACGGAATCGCATTTAGATGGGATTCCACTGAAATACTCGTAAAAAGGACAATGGTTCTGGCCGGCTGCCCATTTCATTGTTTTGTCGTTTTCGGTCTTTGTCATTGTTATTGTCGAATTTCGATTATCGAATGATTGATGTTTGATTTGACTGGGATTTCTTTTTTCCGATTCTAATGTTTTGAAGATCGCTGATAAGTCTGCAGTAAACAAGCCTTCTGTGTCAAGTCCACCTCAGAGAGACCATCCACAAGGACAGAGTTAAACTTTGGCCTTGTTGGAACACAGAAAACTTTGTTAGTCGTTACAAGGGACCAACTCACGGGATACATTCTCTCCGACTTGGCTCCCATGGTAATCACCCGTTTTGAACTTGACCTTCATCTTAGCATTCTCAGTCAGTGCCGACTGAAATCGGCTGAATCCTGGCTGTGATCGGAGAAAAAAAAAACACTTCCCGTGCCATGGTCCATGGCTTCCTTTCCCATTGCAACGCATATACACAGTAAGTAATTGATTACTGCCTGTGGCAGAGTGCAGACAACCTAACCATGGATCAGTTCCACACTCTCCGCCTGGCATTTTCCATTAAGTATCACCTGCCAAGGTGCCTGCAATTCAATAATTCACGCGGTAGATACACAGATAGCCGGTGTCGGTACTGGTATCGGTGTCCGCGTCGGAGTCTGGCCGGGAGTAAACAAGGTAAACCTACTTGCGTTTGGGACCGCACTCTTGAACAGACAACATTGGAATGATTTTGTTGCAGCAGCAGCCGATGCGGTTGCTTGGCATGCACACCTGCGCGCGCGTTGGCAGTGATCGTGTTAGGTCGACAGGCAGATTTATATGCAAAGTGATTGAGCGAAGGAGCACGGTGCTCCGCAATGACCCTCAACCCTTCTTCTTTCTGGAAACACATTTCGGACCGCGAATTATCTTCATCGTTGTGTATAAAACGGCGCCAATCATCATCGGAATAGTCAAGTCGCGCCCGCCATTAATGATCCGCGAATGATCGTGACGACCATGAAGCCCGCCTGGCCTGCCAGCCAATGTGACCGATCATTGGAATTTTACTTGGAAACAAATTAATAATTTTTTTATGTTTTGTTTTATTTGCTCCTTGCTTGTCGCGCGGTATTATCGGCTTCGGGGAATTATTGAAACCGACGGATCGACTGCTTCCGAATGTCACACACAGAAATCCATACGGCAGGGATCAGCGAACCTACTGCGTCCCATATAGTTGCTGCCAGCAGCGGCAGCGGAATCCAGAGGCGCTGCTGCTTGGGATGATCGCGTTCAAAAGATCGATTGTTGAAGTCTTTAAAAAGTCTTTAGCGGATAACATGTTAATGAAGCGCAAGCGACTCCAGACTGCCTCATGTGCGGAATATATCGGTTCTTCTGATCGTAGGGACGTGCGCGATCACTTTTTTTTTTTTTTTAAATTGACTTTGATTGGGCGACTGCGCCCACGATCGGTTTCGCTTGGATGGAGTTTGTTTTATTGATCGCACGATCGTGAACCGAAAGGAAATATTGTTATGATGAAGTGGACAGATTATGTATTCACATGATGGCCAAGATCAACCAAGATTGCGAAAATAGTTTTGCGAGGAATGATTTACTGGTTCAAGGTTACGTGATGCAAACAAAACTGGAGAGGGAAGCAACTGAAATTTGGTTAGTTGTTTTTTTTTTTTCTTAAATTAAAATTCTTTTCCTCCATCAAGGACGAAGAATTGATGTGCTGCAAGGATATTAAAATCACGTTACAATGGGAAAGTTAAAACTCAAAGGAAGTCACTCTACTCATCGGGTATGTTGTTTCAAGAAAACTGTTGATGTTTTGCTTTTGTCCTTAAGTTTCATTAACAAATCCTTTAAGGTCACTTGATCTCAGTTGGGGCCTAACAAAGCTCGAGGAAAATTATTTTCCATGCCACATTTTCTCCTCTTTGAACACAAGCAGCTTGAAGGAGTCAAGGGAATATTAAACTTTACCCTGTTGAGAGTGTGCTTGCTTTGAAGGACGACAGGTAAGATAATGAAAAAGAAAAGTTAGTTTCAATTAATTTCTGTTCCTCTTTTTTTTATGTCGTCCTTTTTTCATTTTTGATTTTTCCTTGAAAAATTGTTGATTGTCCTTTTTCCAAGTTTTTGCATTTACATTTTTTTTTTGTTCTACAAAATGCAAATGAGGTCAGCATCGTTAACAGAAGGATAACATGGCCTGACAGTGGTGGCAATGTGTAAGCCTGAGGGAAGATGACTTTTTCTACATACAAGTCCCATTGGGTTGTCAAATTAAGCAGAAAATTTGTTGTTACAAGGGGTTTGTGATACGGCAAGCTGGTGGAAATTTTCAGTCTCCAGGCGAGTTGAAGTTAAAATGAGGTATTGTGTTAAAATCATTTTAATGACACGTACGAGAATATGCATAAATGTCATTAACGCAGTGTCCTTTATGATTTAGATTTCTGGCTTTTTGGAACGGATTCAATAATATGTGTTTTTTCGCTTTTTAATGTAAATGAATAGAATTTTTATTCATAACCGAATTCTGTACAGTTTGTGCTGAGCAACAGTAAAGAACAAATCCGAGACATTCTACCCAAACATCTGCACATGGACGGTGTGCGTTGGGCAGGCTTATTACTGAGTAGCCAGGAAATGTAATTTGTTTTCCTATCATTACTCTTCGGTAACAAAACATAAGTCAATCCAATGGATTGAAAACTAATGAAATATTTTTTTTAAGGTTCCGTACTTCAAAAAGAAAAACGGAACTTAATAGAATCACTTCGTTGTCCATTTGTCTGTCAGTCAAAAACCTTTATCTCGATAACGCGTAGAGGTATCAAGTTGAAATTTATATCAAATGCTTATGACTGCAGTCCCTTAAAGCTAAAACAAAAATCAAGTATCTAAACCGACGCAGTCAAATGATTCGGCTGTTTATGTCAAATATTTTGAGACTCGCAAGGGGATCAAAAATTTTAAAGTACTTTCCTTGTCGTAGAATCATGAAATTTGGCAAGAAATCATGCCTTAAAGCACGAACACAAAAAAACAACTGAAAACTGCAAATCAATTTTACGCCAAGAAATGTGCTATGAGATGGTACGGAACCCCTCTTATGCATGTCTTAGACACACTTGGTCACTTTTTTTATTCCAAAGAACTGCTGCTGACTACGGCGCGTCTTTCGAAAATTGTATCGAAAATGATTCTCAAGCTTGGCTTCTGAAAAAAATTTGAGCCATTAGCAGCGTAAGAAGAGTCGTACTCGGCTAAGAGGTTCCCTACTTGCAGGACTGACTAACTGCACGGTGGCCCTCATGGGAACCACAACCAATTATAATTGCACTTAAACAAAAAGGATGAGTTGAGTGGCAAAGATGTCGTTCGACTTTTCAGATTTATAAGAAATAAACCACTGACCGAATGAGTGCCGCTCGTCCGACGTTGATTAAAATTTAAAGTGCGATAAATCGTTGGTTCGGAAAATGTCGAATTTTTTGTTCAAAACTTATTATTTTCGAACAACAAGTTTTACCCTTACAAAACGCAAGTTATGTAGTTTCTCCACGAAAAAGGAGATATTGCTGCCATAATAATCCCCAGCAATGCTATCAACAGCGCTTGTAGTGTCCAAAGCGAAAGTGTGATGTGAAATTTCTGCCCGAGGGAATAATTGGCCCATTTTTTTCCATCAAGAGTCTGACATGTTTCGAATAATCGATGAATTTTTGGTACTAGTAGTTTTTGGGTTTCGCAATTTCAGCTAGACTGCCCAACCCTTGAAACGGAGACATTTTTTTCCCGCCAAATCAGATGAGGAGACATACCAAGGGGTACAACGTTCACTGGACCTAAGACTGTGCGACATTTTAATTTTAAGGATTATAGTCGTCGAATAATTGCTGCTCAATGGCTTTACTTTCTGATTGTAAAAGTGTCTTTAGACGTGAAGAAGTGTACTGATCCAAAGAAGACTTTATCGAATCGACAAAATGAATGATCAAACGGCTTGTAAATATTTGAAGCCATTCACATTTTGACATTATACCAAATATATACAACTTTAAACCCATGAAGCCTTTCAAAAACAGGAAATTCTGACTTCATTTGGTTGCCATTGCCTTTTTCAGTATACGGTTGCAGAAGTACTTTCGACCTAATTCAAGACGTCTAGAAGTCAATACGATGATAATTTTTTGGGTGCCAAAACCTTTAGATAGATCTGGAAAGGAAAAATTTGATGAACTCGGAACAGAGAATAATTTATTTTTATTTCTGTTAAAGAATACATCTCGATGCGAAGGATATGGAATTCATAAATGGGTGACCAAACATGACTTCCGTATGCGAGAAGTGTTCGAACGAAACTGATGTAGAAGGCTTCTGAGACGTCGAATCTGGAGAATTCCTTGGACCCTTGTTCAATTAAGCTAAGTGACGAGTTCGCTCTACAAATAACTCTATCCATATGGGAGCCGAAAGTTACGTTCGTGAATACAAGTGGGCACGTTTAAAATAAAGTAATAACGTGAGGCAGTAGTACGTTTTTGCATAAATATTATGTTAAGCTCTTAAAAAAAAATTTCTTCACCAGTCAGATTTTTTTTTAAGATCATCTTGGACGAGGTGGGAGCAATTGGTATCGAAACACACTTAAATTTTTCCATTTCTGGAAGAAAAAGTATTTAAAGATTTGGTCGATATCGTTTTTTGTTAATATAAAGATTATAGGACCGACGTGGCTGCCTTGCGCAACGCCCGAGATGGCTATAAGAGGGCTAACAGAGCAAGATCTTAAAATAACAGAAAATTGACCATCTTTGAGAAAGGATTCAATCCAATTTTAAATTTGGAGAGCCAAAAGGGACACCATTAAAAAGTTAAAAAAAAAATTTAAATAATATGGCCACCAAGCCATCTGGACGCGGAGAGTAATCATCCTTTAATGAATGAGGATAATCAGGTTTGCATTCATTTGCTTAGATAGCTTAAATATTTTAATTAAACAAGGCGGTTTAAGGCGACGGAGTCAAGTACACTCATGTGCCACAGCCAGATTATTGTTGCCAATTTTCGAAGAAAAACTATCAAATGGAAACTATCAAATGGAATCGTTAATCTTTAACCCAAATGTGAATACAACAATCCGGGATACCGCATAACGACTCAATGAGCAGCTGGTGAGATGAAGAGTAATTAAAACCTATTTATTATCTTTTCGTCGAATGTCCTGCTCTCAAGAAATAATATTCAGGATAGTAGCTGTTTCGAGAGAACCTCTTAATCGCTTTTCAAAGACAGCTTTTGAGACCCATGCTCATATATGGAGTTGGCCAGCTAATCCTTATAGTGGCCGAAATGAGTAGTGAGACACATAAACTCTGGCAAACGAACTTCTTACATTTTTTTTAATTTAACTCATACAAAATTTTCTGACAATGAGTTGCATTCTTACTTTGTGCCCTTTTTTCTTCCTTTCTTATCATTGAAGTCATGTTCCCGTAAAAAAAAACCGGTATCCACCTCGCAATAAAGCACATTTTATGACTACAGTATCATTAATCCTTTTTCACTGATAAGAAGGTGTATGACATAAAGTTCACGTGTATCCTTCCGACTTAGCTCATCACTCATATATGTACACTCACAATGACACTTTTGCTTTATCGAAAAAGTTTCGCTTCAACTTGGTCTTGTGTGTCCTTTTATATTGTTCACGATATTTTTCGGCAGCGATATCCAAGGATAAGTAGTTGATAATACGAGGACACTCTCACCGGGTTTCCTAAAGTGTAATCAAAGCCACCAACCGGAATGAGGCTGTCTTTGCACATCCCTAGTGGGTGTTCTGTTTTGGTTGCTTGTGTTTTTTTTTTTTACTTGCAAAGATGATCTGAAATTTATCAGGGAAGTTTATAGTAGGAAAATTGAACAGCCCAAGGACCATGTACGCAAACAGTATGATACTTTTCTTTTTTGTAGACCAAAGAGTTGCTTTTTAATATCCTTTATATGAACAGAGTAGCTGAGAGCCTTATCGAAACTGCAGGTCCTTCCAGAAGGAACATACATGCACAAAATTGTTAGTGTTCGGTCTTTCTTTCAGCTTCGTCGTCCTGTGCAATTTTAAAACTTTGGTTATCTATGAAAAAACATGTGTTTTTTTTTATTGACTTGGTTGGAGATTTTTCAGGAATATAAACACGGTGCACCATCCACATCTCGTTAGGAAGTGGTATGAACTATGTTTTTGAAAGTTTACTTAAGTGGTTTCATTTTTCCGACTGTGTTTACTTTCGTTTAGAGCAGGGCTTTTTCTTTTTAAGTCCATGCATGCCGAAAAAGTTTTTTTTTGGAGAACTTCCTGAATCTTTTTTGGAACGAAAACTATTGAAGAACCATTTTTTATACAGTACTTCAGCTACTTCTTCTGTCAATATTCGGAACTGCCCATGTTCAGAGCATTTGTCAAGCGACTGTGCACAGGAATTAAGTCAAATAAAGTCAGACAGTCGATGAAATGAGATTAATTAGCTGATTTTGTGGGCATTTGTTTTGCCAACTACTAAATTTTTAAGGTTCCGTACCTCAAAGGGAAAAACGGAGGTTTGTAGGATCATTTGTTGTCCGTTTGTCTGTTTATCAAGATCCTTTTTCTCAGTAACGCGTGAAACTGTCAATTTTAAGTTAATATTTAATAGTCAAAAGTATTTAAAACTTGCAAGGGAATCAAAACCTTAAGGGTAAACAAAACCACGGAAACTCTTCGAGACTCGATTTTCTTAATGAACGAGCTATTTACATACCTACACGTTTCCAATATTTCATACTAACACGAAGTAAAACATATGCACTCCATGTTCCAGAAAAGGACTGGAAAAAGCCAATAGTTACGAAAACGCAAACTTTTTAAATACTCATTCAAGTTAAACACGAGAAAATACGAGTATTTCCAGAAAGTCATTTGAGTTTTCAATATTTCATCAAGAATTATTTGGTTCCCCTTAAAAACGAAACAAGAAAGTTTTAAGGGAATACAAAAAAAATGTCTTGTCTGTAAAATTGTCCTTACAAGGACAAAAGTATTTCCTCATATTTATCAAAAAGAACTCGCTAAATTGTATCACTCCTCCGAGATGTACATTATTTGAACACTGAGTTGTTTCTGAGGAAACATCATTACACATTTGCTCTCTTCTGATGTTAAGTAGAGCCTAAAGAAAGTATTTACAAACTTCTTCAGCTACCATGTTGCTGAAACAAATATCCATTAGAGTTATTAAATGGATGATTGATGGAAGGAGTAAATAAGCGCGTAAAATTTGAACCAAAGTCTCTTTCGCGGGTCGTCCCACATTCTACTTTAACATCCTTAAAGCTTATTGAGCATGAAGTACCCGAATCAATAAGCGAAAATGTTCATTAAGGTTGAAGGTATGTACTCGTAAAAGAAATGAAATGGAAAAGTTTTTCAATCGGAAGTAAGATTTAAGTTGAAAAAAAAAAATTAAAGATTATTTCGCTCGGTATTAAATCTTTAAAGAACTTTTCAACTTACCTAGAGGAATAAGAAATCACTGAAAAGTGTGTTGAAATATTAAAAAATTCAGGGAATGGTACTTGAAGAAGGCTACACTTAAAATCTAAAAAGTAAAGCAGCCTTTCGCTGAAATATATTAAAGAGATTTGGTAAAAAGGTGAATTACATGGAAAGCCTGAATTGCAGGCTCTTCGAGGAAAAAATAAAGCCTCCGAAGTACACGGAACATAAGACTAGAAGTATAAACAGCATGTCCAGGTGCCGCTTAATTGGCAACAAGCAAAGAGAGTGATAAAACAAATAGAGAAGTCAGAAAGCAAGTGAAGAAGAGGATAGTTAAACTCACAGTTTTAAAGAATTCTGCTCATCCATAAAAAAGCTTAACAAAATCGAAACAGGTGGCTCTATCAGCGGTGGTCTATCAGCGGAGCTGTTAGTGTGCATGTTGTATAATTGGATGATGTGACGCCCATAGGCAATGATATATCTTGAAAGAATTATTGCGGTATGTTCCTGGCGCACTCCTCAAAGAAACTGATCGACATAAATAAGATCTGCAAATTTTTACATTAAGGCAGAGAATTGAAGAGACAAACAAAATTTTGGTTAAGACTTACCAGCTCAACTTACATGTGACTTTTTCACTAGAAAAGAAAAGTGCACAGGAAGGCAATATCCTCAAAAAAATTCAAGCTAACACATTGAAACGTTGACGACATCAGCGTTTTCGTTCCCTCATGAAAAAATACCTGCGTGAACATCATGCCAAACCAAGGACGAGGAAGATCGAACCTCCGTTTTCAGAATAAAGCTACCTCGTTTGTCAGAGATCTTGATCTAGACAAAGGGATTCAGAGTGTCCCAGGACGAAAAGAGTGAAAGGCATAATCTCATAAATAGAACTTGTGTCGCCAGCGGAAATCCCCAATGTTACCCATAGCCTATACGCTCCTTAGCAAGCTGAAGAGGTTTACATAAATAACCTCGTTCTCTCGAAGGGATATTTGTCGACTGAATCTTACATTTTTTATTTCAGCGACGGCATAATTTTAACAAATTAATGTTAATGCAGTTGATTCCTTTCAAATAAGCTTGATCTCCTTATTATACCCATGTTATTGGGTGACCGAGCCTAATAAGAATCACTGCTTCAATAGAATTTTGTGAGCTCTCGCATATTTTAGAAAAAATAAGGATTTACTTATTTGGGTAAAATATTTCAGTCAGGGGAGAAATCATTTTTATTTTTGCTGATCTTTTTTGGGGTAACGCATTCATGATTATTTTGTAAAGTAATTGAAAGCTGCAATATGTGTACCAAAAAGAAAGGGATAATTTCAGTCAAACATTTATGTAAACATCAACCAGTAGCCGAAATGTTGAATGTATAATTCTAGAGACTCTTTTTATTGCGACTTTTGCATCAATTTTTATTTATTTATCACCTCTGTGAACGTCCAAAGTTAATTGAAAACGATATATACATTTGAAAGTACATATTTGGTGCTTATTTCAAAATAATAACGTGAAATAAATCATATTGAAAATTATGAATTATGAGAATTGAATTTTTCGAAACTACACGTCAACTGAACTTAAATATGTTTTGTTTAAATATGTCAACAAAAAAAAAATATTTCTAAAATGTTGCATTAGATATATCTATTTTTTATATAAAATTTTAATAATATTTAATTCTAAGCACTCACCTGTTCATAAACGTTGCATATTCTGAAACGAAAAGAAAATTGGGTTATATTACTTCTGAATATGTAAAAAAAGTAAAAAAATTATGAAAAAAATTGAAGATTTATTTCAAATATTTAGATTTTAGAAAAGAAAATTTTTAATACTCAAAAAATACATCTTTGTATGTATAATTCTTCCTTACGTGTGTTAATAAATAAATTCCTCTTAAAAAGCTGAACCGATTTTGATGAAATTTTGATTCGAAGTTTAATGATTTTTAATTTTCAGGATAATTTTTTTCTGCATGCGAATATTTTGTGAGCCTGCTTACCAAATTATTTTTTTCAATTTGCATTGCAATAGAAGATCAGTCAAAAATTAATTTAAAATAAATTTATCTTCTGTTAATTTTTTTTACTTGAAACTATATGAGAATATAAAGTTGAGCTATTTAAAAAAAATATTTCAAAAGCTCAGCTTCCCCTTTGGCCACTTTGGAGGTCAGGTCGGTTTTTTAACAAAATTTAGAGCCTTTATGGTTTGTTCTGTGATTCAAATTATTTTGTCTAGAATAAGTGATATTTTCCTGACCATTTTATGGCAGGTTCATAATGTTTGCTAAATTTTAGCAGCACCAGAAAAAAGAACGAAGAACAAAGCAAACAAAAGACAAACCTCTCGGGGAACAGATAGATTTTTTTTGACAGAAGGAAGTAATGAGGAGAAGCGTAGTGTTGCTTCTTTTCTGGGCAAACAGCACGTATTTTCTGCGCTACCACGTATTTTTTCTTTTAAGAATTCTAATAAAAAATGTGTACTTCGGAAATTTTTGGTTTTAATTAAGTTCTCGCTACAATTCATAAGTAGCAAAAATTACTGTCTACTTACATACTATGTTAATTGATCCAGTAGAAAAAAATAAACCGATCGTTTAAGACTTAAAATAATAAATTGAAGCCTTAGTTCTGACTTGACTAGTTCTCATATACGAATTGTTATTAAGTACCTGTTTGAACAGTAATAGCCCTATGTTCGATGGCGAGTTTCTACCAGCAAGCCAAAATTTCGGAAGAATATAATAAGAACTTATACCTTAAGAGCTTGCGAAGGCTATAATTTAAATCGAACTATTATTATAAGAAAATTTCAGGACTGACCATTGAACTTGGCACCCATTTGATCTCAATTCTTTTGTCGTTGAAGTCGACAACCAAGGAGTATAAGATAATATTGAATTTGGCTCTTATTTTACATTTATGTTTTTTTTGGATATCATTACTTTTTGTACAGAAATTATTAGTAGGTATTTATTCGTAATAAAATAAATACCAAATCGTTTTTGTTAATCTACCTTTGTACCTTTGTGTCCGGAATTCTTACGCGTTTTTTGTTTATACCTTATTTGGCCAAGTCGGAACGGTGTAGCATACGCACTCGGTTGTATTCTCTTGTGCGTTGATTTGACTTTTTTTAATTAATAAGATGTACTCCATCTAAATTTTTAACTCTGGAGAGTCCAATGTAAGCCTACACTTTATTAAATATAGAGGAGCCTATGTCGAGAAGAGCGCTGTCAAGGCTAAGGCTCTGTTATTTGTGGATTGTAATAGCATATGATAAGCAAATAAGGAACTGTTCCCTGTGAACATATATATTTAGTAATATCTTAAATTCGGTCTTGAATTTGAAAGCATAACTTGCAAGACGGCTTGTGCACGCGGCTGCCCAGTTATTAACGTTATAAATATGAAAGTCGACTATACTATCAGTTATAAGTACTAAAGCTGATATTATTGGATTAAAAAAATATATTAAGTAAAGACAGCCTGTCTTTATGTGGATTTTAAGGTCTTCACGGGAATATATAACGAGTGGAATCGTTATATATTCCCGGGAAGACCTTAAAATCCACATAAAGACAGAGGCTGTCTTTCATTTTGATTGCTGATTACAGGCTAACAGGCACCACATATAAATGTGTGCCTAATAAAATCATTTAGTTGGAAAATTATTATAAAATGATAAAATTTTACCAGTTTCTGATTTATTCTTTGGTATTTACCAAACTACCTATCTGGATGCCAAACTTGAACTTTCTAGGTCATTTGGAACTGGGTTAGAGTTTTGGTATTTGAGCTAAATTTGACATGTTTATTTGAAAGAGTTCCAAATTGTTCACCAAAAAGAGAATCAAGGCTTATGTCGTATAGAAAAAGTTTTACATAAAACCCAAAAATCAGTGTTCAATTCTGTCGAAAAAACTATTCCAAAAAAAAAACTCTCATGCATTTTTTACGTTTTTATTTTCATTTTATTTCGAATCCTAATAAAAAGGATTTCACACTGCGAAATCCCACTTTTTTGGGTTATTGTTTTTGCTTACAATTATATGTAAAAATACTCAACTAAATACATTAACTTCCACGAGCACTCCCCCATTTACTTTGAAGTCATTGTTCTGCGAATTATTTGAAGAAGTCTAAGACTTCAAATCTAAACTAAGAAATATTAAAAGCTGCTTGAATTTCAAAAGAGTCTCAGCTAAAGCTGTTCTACGACCTTCCTGATCATGGGCCTGTTGATTTCACTTGGTTAGACTAAGCTTTCGGCCATCCACCTTTTAGGAGGTTCGGTTTTCCCTTATCTCAATATCTGTTCAAGACGGGCGACTTTGAATTCGATAAATAAGTGGTGAGTATCGAGTTTAAATTCGTGGGTGTATTGCAAAATTTAATAATTTGTTTTTTATTCCATTTTTTAGGTCCGAAGCCCAATTTCCATTGCCCGAATTGAGTGCTGCAAAAAGGCTTGTGATGTTAGCAAACACACTGTATTGGAATTTTTTAGCCACATTTTTCAGGGATATGCTTGAATATTTGTTGCAAGAAAAAGTTTTCTATTTTTTTTTTGGAAGGGAAGAAAACAGCTGATATTTAAGTCATCAGTCAAACTGACAAATGTGTATTGTGTATTTTTCTGCACAAATTCAATAAGTTTTTTATCTTTTCAATTATCATACTTATTAATTTCTTTTACCGATTCTTAGATTATATCCTGAACTAGGTTATTTACTTCACAGGCTCCTGAGACTTGGATGAGTTTTTCTACAGCTTCAGCTACGTGAGAGGAGACAAACGTACAAATAAAACTGACATTGTCGAATTTTCTTTCGCCTGACGATCGCCTACACAATAACGAATCTATATCCTTACATGTTCAACCTTTTTTTCGGTCAGCTTCGTCAAAAGTCTTGTTCCTTTTGCGTCACTGGCCGAGTGGGCCCCATTTGAAAAAGTTGCCGAGGCTGTCTGTTGTAGTCTCCTATGTCGCGAACTACTTGGCGGTTTATTTGTCCATTCAATTTGTGTCCTGTTAGTGATTTTTGTCGGAGTTGACGTCTTCGTTTGTTTGATCGTTACCTCAACTGCTTTACGCAGGGATCTTGACTCCTCTCTCATAAGGGTTCTCTCATAAGGGTCACTGAATGAGGACACATTTGCCTCGTACTATTTGTGAAAAAAGCCGGCCTTTTCCAGAGAAAGGTCCCGGTTTCTTTCATAGAACCGTCGACTTACTTGAGTACCTGATTCAAATATAACACAACAAAACGACTGCCAAAATATTCTGGCTTCGAAGCCTGTATTCATCGCGTTATTAGTTGAACAGAAACTCAAGTGTCCCAATGCATGCGCTTTTTCAGTTGTGTTCAAAGCTTAGTGACATGAGCCCCTCTTCATAATGAATTAAAATTGAAATTTGTGTCGCTCATAAAAACTTCTAGGCGTCAATGGTACACAATTTTTTGCAGATCCTTCCACTTCTATTAAGCAAGTGGGTACTGATAAAAAGTCCCTCAACTAAAGTTGTTTCCCTTTTGGCAAAAGACTCAAACCCAAAGTTTTAGTTGAAAACCGCATCCACTTCCTATTGCTAAGAGCCACACTTAAGTCACACAAAAAAACAATGGAACGCAACAAAGACCGACCAGACGAAACATCCTGACTGTGAAAACTTGTACGAATATTTGTCCTTCCTTCTGAACGTCCTTTGACGTCCACGTCAGTGCCATTCAAACTTCATTTTGTGATAAGAAACATAAAAGGAAGGGGAAAAAAAACTACCTTTCCAGTTCTGGTTCCTATTAATTCCAGCCACCGCCATCGTCGCCCTCGACTATGGTTCGGCCATCAGCATACTTATACCGCAGTGTGCTTTGAGGAGTAAAATTTTAACATCACATCGTCGACATCATCGTCGTCGTCGTCAGAAGAACACCAATTGTCCGGACGCATGTATACAGAATCAGATCAGATAGGACGAGAATGAGAGTGCAATGTGGTTAACAGGAAAGAGAGTTCTCTGATGCAAGGATAAGGGACATCCATCCGCATTTGAAGTCGTATGGGGATGTAGTTTAAGGTCCTGCATATCTGCTCCCAAGATATAGTTCACTCAAAAAACGACAATGATGGCTGTTGTGAGATATCCTTAGACATGGGTATTATGAAAAAACTTTGTCTGATGTCCTCTCTGGTCTGTGTTTGGCTATGGGTCGGTTGGTTTCCGCAAGTCCTTAATTTTTCTCCTGTCTGTGGCAGGAAACAATTTGCCTTTCATGCAGCGAGTAGCGACGAAGTCTTTTTTTTTTCTTTTGTTTTCTTGTCAAAACTTTTGCCTTGGGCCACATTCATTTCCATTCAGATGGACGTTCCGATTTCGCTGCCAAACAAGTTTTAGTGAAAGATGCAAAGCGAAAAAGATTTCATGACCCGATGCATGTCCTTATTTATTTAATAATGGAACTTCTGTGCGTGCATGCAGTTTTATCTCATTTCAAAGGATCTTCACTATATTCAATGGATGTGTGCATACAGTGCATACTCAAGGAAACTAAGCAACGTATCGATTTCGAAAAGATTAAGGATACGTCACATAATTAATGAGACACACGCAGAAGCGGCGTAGATACGATAGCTACACACAATCAAGGCGCGAGGAATTCAATGAAAGTAGGGCAACAGCGTAGGGGAAGTTCCTCTGAAAGAACTCTTATTAAACAGGAAAGATATGTCAGTGACATCAAAGCAAAAATGTTTACGCAAAATTTCAATAGAGTCCTTTTGCCCGTAGGTAGGGTGTAGCGCCATTATCACGTATACCATCGTCAGAGATTACTGATAATGGTTGTTTTGCTTGTTAGAATTTTTGTGGCGTAGATTGTCCTCATTACACGCACGAGTGTTTTTTTTTACGGGCTGCCATTTACACGGAAGGAATTTTGCATGAGCTCTTATTTGACATAAATGAAACCAGCAGTGTTTATCTGTATTTGACGTGCTTGGCAAAGTCATTTGGGAACTTTTACAGGAAGTAGGTTCTGTCACAAGTTGTAAACGAAATGAGGGAATCACTCAAGAAGGAGAAAAAATTGATCTTTTAAACTAAGAGAAAAAATATCCCCAAGACGTTCCATCTGCATTCCGAACGTGTCATTGCGACTCGTCTGACTTCATTCCACCTTATCCGCTTCGATTTCTCGGAATATTCATCCGCTATGCATACATATTTAAGTATCTGGGGCAAGTGCATCATTGAATTTTCTGCCAAGCAAACAAAGCGCAATATAAATCAACACCTGACCCTCATAAACCGTCAAGTTTAAGACTACACTTCATCATAAAAAGCCGAGAAATAAAAATAAGACCATTTCACACCAACCAGCTGTCACCCTGAAGCAGCAGGCTGCGATGCACAACACCAGCTGCTATACCCTAGTATCATTTACGGCATCGTAACAAGTGTTTCGCTCACACCTTTTGACAGTCCGAACACGTTTTAAAGTTTTCCGCCTCCGCCGCCTTCTCATGCCAGACACACAGTCATGTGCATGTTCAACACTCTCCAGTTGTACGAGTGTCGTGTCAGCTTTAATTTCGACAGCCAGGCGGGAGATGGTGACCTACATTCGCCATGGAAGCTCCTCATTACATCAGCATATTCGCTTTTTGCCCAAAACCAAACGGAGGAGAATAATTTCCGTCGCCTTAAAAACCCTCAGCGGTCATTTAATTAAAAGTCCTTTGGAGGGCATATGGCCTCACTTCCAACTCGCCGAAACGGCAAAGGAGACAATTTTATTTAATTTTCTGGAAATTTAATTCGCCGTAACAATGGCAACTTAATGTTGCCACCAATAAATGTTCTCGACGCCGCCACCGCCAACGCCACCGCACGCCGACGAGGACGCCAACCAATTCATTTGTTCATTTACATCTCGGAAATCATTGAAAAATGCAAAAAGAAAAAAAAAATTAAAATGTTATTACACCGGGAACTAGAATCCTCGTCGTCGTCGTCGTCTTGCGTTCAAGCAAACTGCTGCTTGTCGACCCTTTCGCTGTGGCTTTGGTGGGGAAGTGCAACCAGCCAGCGGATTCTCGAGGGAAATTTACGAGCCAAAACTTTACGTTCAGAAATTTTCTTCAAATGCAAATGAATCTGTGACTGAGTTGGTTGGTGTTTGGCATTTTGCGTTTTGCGAGTTGCTGGATATGCACTGCGGACCAATATGATGGAAAACAATAAGCTTTTGGTTGCAGGTCCTGCAAAGATTGCATTCAAATGTGACTTTTGGGGTTGGAAGGAAATCTTTGTTTATTTATGAACTCGGATTGGTTTTCATTGGTGTTAAGTCTTTGAACGACCGAGTGCCACGAAGAGCTTTGAATTTATTTAGTGTCTTGTTTTTTTTTTTTTGCTTAATAAATTATACGAAGGCGTTGAAATTGATTTAATTTCATTATTTTTCAGAATTTTTTTTAGGGGACAAAGGAAAATGGAAAACAATAAAATCCGTGTTATTTAAGATTCTTGATTTCTAAAGATGCATGAAAATCTCTCAAAGTTTATAAAACTTGCAACTTTAATCGCTTTTACAAACTTAGTAGGCTCTTTTCAAAATCCATTGCATAGCATTTGAGTTCATTGATCAAATTTCCTTCACCTTAATTTTTAAGCACAGCTCTTTTAGCGAAGCAGATTCTGGTTAAACAGATCCTTCTGATAGCTCAGAGTTATTTATTTTTCCTCATCGCTCTTTTGATTTTTTTTTATTCGAAGTGATGTTACCATAACGACACGACGTTTCTAGTGGACTCCGACAGGGGAACGGTATGGCCTGCCTCCCTTTTCCGACATCGATATCAACGGAAGAACCGAACAAACTGCACATGAATCCTTCACTCAGATCGAGCAGGCGGTACAAAGTCTGGAGTTGCACATTAGTTAAGAAAAGACCAAGTACACGATGGCGTCGTCTGCGAAAAAAAAATTGGTCAAACAATCAGGGTAGCGGACCATGACTTCAAAGTAGTGCAATCGTTCAATAGTAGCAGCCGATAAAAATGTGGAAGAAGAAATTCGTGCGCGGCTGCTCAAATCCAAAAGGGTCTACTATAGCTATTGCCGCTTCACAGCAACATGATCCTTTCAGTACTGACATATACATCGGAACCTTAGGTGCTTAGTAACAGGCACTTCGATCTCTTAGCCGCATTCGGAAAAGAATTTTTACGGAGAATGTGAAGAAGGACGTTTCCGTATATGAAGAAGGACGTTTCAGGAGACGCTACAATGAAATCTCTGCGATCTATCTCGAAACTGCTATAGTAATAATAATTTAGCTGGGTAGACTCCGGTGGGCAGGACACCTAGCTTGCATTAACGAAGAGGATCCGGCTCGGAAAGCCCTTAACGGCCTTTCTTGAACTCAACAGCGTGGTAGAACATGTTTTCGTTGTGCGTAGACCAGGAAGACGAAGACCTTGGGGTGCGCTGCTGAATGGGGTCGGCTCACGATCGGGTCAGGTTCGGAGCCCAGTTGTTGCGCCGGAGATGATGATACGCACAAAAATCAATGACATGTTGTTAATATCAGGCTTAACTTGGAGAGAGATTTCATTCCATAATCAATCTCTTCAAAAGATGCATCGCAGAGTTGTAATATCACCAAGTGCTACTGAGTTAAGCGATACAACAAAGTCAACTGGGATAGCATCAACAATTTCTTCAAGAGACGCGTAAATTTGTGCCAAATTATCAAATCTACCCTTTATTGGTCGCGCTTTACCAATCCCTAAATAAATATATTATATAAAAATCATTCCTTCAAATGTCATAGAAACTCATTCGATTTTAAAGCACGAAATAATCTTAATAACAATCAGGAAGTATAATCCGATGACATATCCTTCATGGAGTCCGGAAAATTCTCACTAGAATCTAGAAGTAATGTTCCAACTCTATATTGGTATCTTTGAACAAACAGATATCCAGAATGCAGCAGACTTTTTTGTATTGATCGCAATGTGATCCACTGTGTTAACAGCTTATTGATCAAGAGACCGCCCCGTCCGATATCAGAAGCTAAGGTGAGGAAAAATGTGTTTGATCCATTCCTGTAAACTATCGAGCATAATGGACCATTCATCAATCGTAATGCCCGATAAAAATGTAGTGTAAAAAACTTTAATGTTGTAAACGCTCTGATAGCAGAACTAATGAGGTCGCCGTCGCCGACGTATATATTGCCAAATTTTTCAATAAAGCTTGAAGTGTTATACTTAAGTGGATATAAAAAAATTCAAAAATATTGTAAGATCAATAAGCAAAATGTATTCTGAGAATCACCAAACAAAAGACCGCTCAAAAATTTGTTCTACATTAATCCAGAATCATTCTACAGCACTCTTTGAAAAGCATTCAAAACCGAACAGATCATGATACTTTACATACTTTACGGTCAGCACTACACACTTAAGTGGTTAGTTTTGCAGAAACGTCGAAGGAAAACACCTTCGCTTTGCGAAAAAAATTTAACTTACATTACATTACAGTTTAAGTGAGGATACTTTGGTGGTTGCTTCTTACTTCAATTCAAAAAAACACATTTTTATTTTGCCGAAAACCTTCGATTCATCTGCTACTTATTCCGAACAAGGTACACGCCTATTGAGTGGTTTTCCTTGAACTTGCTCTAAAAACTATACTTTCGGGCTAACTAAATCGTTTAGTAGTGTCATAGTGATAAACTGTCCCAAGTGTTCAATTCACGAGAAAAATAAAGCTTCCACCTTGATTATCTTTTATATATAAAATTCTTCTGTACGTCTTAGTCGCTGATTTCCTCCCAAATGGCTGCTCCGATTCTTATGAAATTTTGATTGAGTAAATGAGGGGCCTTCGGATAACGAAGACTCACTAAAAATGATTTTTTTAACGAAAAATTTATCGAAAAATCTTCTAAAAAGACAATTATTAAACCTCTGTTGGCTGCGCAGTTTTTTTCTTTAATTACATTTTTGAAGTGCCAAATTTGAAGAAAAAAAATTAAAAATTAATTAATGAAACATTTTTATTTTAAAATAAATGCAAATATTGAAATGTGGTATTTGCTAAACACTATTTGAAAGACACAAAGGCCTCATTGAGAGTCAAGTCGATTTAAATATAAAAAGACAAAAAAAAAAACATTTTTTTTGTTGGAATTCGATTTGTTTTTTTTTTTTTTTGTATGTGTTTAGGGATATTCCTTGTAAATTTTCTAAATATATTTTTTCATAGAAGATACATTTGTATGTAGAAAAAAAACAGTTTAGTCCAATTGGCCGCGTAGCCAATGCGCTGAGTAGTTACATACACGTACCTATATTCAAAATTAAATTATTTTGCAAAATTTGTTTATGGTCTACGACCGGGAGGAAATCAATGATGATACGTTACATTTAATGTAGCAGCGAATACATGCACATTTCTCGGCATTAAGAATAATTGAACAATTTACAGAGATATGGTGAATTCACCATATCTTACCTTGCAGCTGATAATTTAAGTAATTTAAACAAAAATGTCTGAAAACGGCAAAAAGGAAAGCCTCAAGTAAAACCTTCATAGTCTTCAAAAAAAAAAAATTAATATAGTGACAATATGTATATATTTGTGCATGAATATATAAATGAATCTAGAGTATAAGAATAAACATTTTGTATGCTAAATTTATATCATTCAACGACTCGGAGAAGTGGAAGCTGACAATTACTCGATGCAGACATACTTTACAAAATTTAATTCAATCAGAAATAAGAATTTAACAATGAAAGAAGTAAATAAATAAATAAATAAAGAGTTAAATAAATAAAAAGATTAATAAATAAATTAATAAATAAATTAAATACTTTTTGACAGTTTTTATAATCTCACGAAAACTTTGTCAATATCTGCGATCAGATGTAATTCGTCCATTGAACCAAACCAAAAAAAAATTAACATCATTTTTGTGCGATTTGCAATCTACGAATATGCCCCAAACAGATGATCCGTAGAACATAATAGCCTGAAAAATCACCTTAAATATCATAATATTATTTTCGGTTGACATTTTTGATTTGCGATAAATGAAAGGGTAAAGTGTGAGCTTGGTTTTATTTATTTCGTTTATTAACTGGCTTATATGAAAGCTGATGGTAAGCGTTTTGTCTAGATGTACACCAAGGTACTTGGCGTTTGACTTCCACTCGGTCTGAATTCCTCCAATAATTAACCAATTATGTGGCTTAAGACAGTCTTTTCTCTTTTTGTCGTGAAAAAAATAGTCTGAGTCTTAGCCGCATTGATTTTGATTTGCCAGTTTAGAAAATATCTTTCAATATGAAAACCAAACTTATCTGAAGAGAAAACACAGGTATCATCTGCAAAGATAGCAAATTGGCAGTTGATCAGCCGATGAAGGACGTACGTGTGTATATTATATAGGAATGGACTAAGAGCGCAACCTTAAGGTACACTAAAAGCGAGGTTCTCACTCTCCGATTTCCAATCGTTTATACAAACCTTAAAAAAACCCTTCTGTCAGAAACGAATGAATAACTTTAATCACAACCCTGGGAGAGTTAAGTTGAAGCATTTTATGCAAGAGTCCGTCATTCCAGACAGTATCGAATGCTTTTTCGATGTCGAGACCACAAAGCGATAAAAAGCTGAAAACGCAAAGTGCCAGAGGAATTTCGTCAATAGCTTGAAAAAAAATTGATGCACGAAAAAACCGATTCGGTATCACTTATGACGGAAATACATTCATCAACAATTAAGATATCGAAATGCAAGCAAAGTTTCAAGAAGCTGTTGAAGTTCACAGAACAGTGAATCCTAAAATATCTAAATCGATTTTAAACGAAAAAAGTCAACTGTGTGTAGTCATTTTACAATTTACAATTTACAATTTAATCTTTATTGCTCAGATATATTTTGATGTACAATTTTTTTCAATAATTTTTGACTTATAACTAGTTAAAATACATTTCTGCGAGCGCATAGGGCTCTGCGTTGGCCTAAAGACTAAAAATAATTACATTTTTTCTAAAAATTAAATTTGTTTTGTGTATATATACGTATATACTGTCTTAATTAAACGCCGTGCGTGAGCAGCGCCGACGGTCTATGATGATAATGATGTTGAAGATGATGATGATGATGATGATGATGATGATTATGTTGATGATGGCGAGAATGCTTCTAGTTTCTTGGTGTCATCCCCGGTGATAGTTGGGGTGATTCTGCTTACTCTTGTCAAAGTCATCTATGAATCCTTCTTCATTTGCTATTCTATACCCCGGGTCCATCATGGAAGGGACATTGAGATAGCGATTTTCAATACATGGGCTTCCTGTAATTATATTAATAATATTGTTGGAGTGGGAAGGGATTTTGCGTAGCATCTTTGAGGACATTACGCATAGATACTTTTCTATAGGTGGCATGTTTGCCGTGCCGTATAGTATTTCATTACTATAGAAGTGACGGGTTTCTGGATTTCGGTGCAGACCTGTGCAGTAACGAAGTGCTTTTCGCTCGAAGATTTGAATTTTCTTCATTAGGCTTGGACTTATCGTGAACCATATTGGGAAACAATATGTCACGATGGGACGGATTAGTTGCTTGTATAGCAAGAGTTTGGTTCTTGTATCCAAACCGTTCCTTATTCTCATCAGTGGGAGGATTAGGGATAGCGCATGGTTCGCCTTTTTTAGAGTGGCTGTCGCATGGGAATTGAACCTGAATCTTTCTTCGAAGTGAATTCCTAGGTATTTGACTTTTTGTTTTGGTCGAATGATCGAGTTATCTGGCATGGTCAAGGCAAGGTTTCTGCACTTGGTGGCTGAACCATTGTATGAGGCAGTCCTGAAGCAGATAAGTTCAGTTTTGGTCGTGTTTATTCTAATTCCCCATTTTCGATAGTAGTCCCAGAGTTTAAGGATATGTTCCTCAACATTGCGGAGAGCTACAGAGGGCGTTCTGGAAGAAGAATACGTGACTGAGTCATCCGCGAATAGCAGTGTTGTTGTTTTCTCACAATTTCGTGGTTGGTCATGGGTATGGAAATTGAATAGGGGCGGACCAAGTTTTGTGCCTTGCGCTACTCCTGCATGAGTTTCAAAGACCGGTGAAGTAGATGTTCCTACACGAACGTAGAATCTACGACCCGTAAGGAAACTGTGTATGATTTTAATAGTAGTATGGGGAAAATTCAGTCTCATTAGTTTGTATACCAAACCATTGATCCACACTGAATCGAATGCCTTTTCTATATCAAGAAGGCAGGCAACTGTGATCTCCTTTTTGTTAAGGCCTATCGTTGTGTCTGTATGAAGTTTCAACAACGGGTGAAAAGTAGAGTGGGTTAGTTTGAACCCAAATTGATTTTGTTGGATTACACCAATCGTTTCACAGACCGATTCGAATTTCCTTAGTATCAGCATTTCCAGAAGTTTGCTGAAGTTTGGAAGGAGTGAGATCGGCCTGAATTGTGATATGCAGTTTGCGCTTGGCTTTTTGGGGATGGGAAAGATTTCAGCTATCTTCCATTTATTAGGGAAATAGCTGTTATTCACGCAATTATTCAATATAATTGTAAGAAATATGATAGCAGTGGCAGGTAGTTTTTTAATAATAAAGTTGGAAATTTTATCGGGTCCGGAGGATTTCTTGGCGTGTCCGCTGCGAATCTCGAAAGAGAGATCGGATGGATTAGTGAACTCATCTGGGGATATCGGCGAGACTGAGGAATTTGTTTCCGTAAATTGGGTTATATGTGGCACATTATCAACGGCTAGAGACGATACTTCCGCGTTAACTTCGTGCAGAAATTGTGGAAGGTGGGATGGAAGATTCTGTGTGTAGTCGTTCTAGAAAATGTACAGAGGGTTAAACGGCTCATGGACTGACAGTCCAGTGCGCTAGTGGGTTTTAAAAAAAAAAAATATGTGCGAATAACAGCTCCATTTTGAACAACCTCCTGGCATATGTAATTCCTCTTTGCTCGTTCATTGGCAAGGACCTTACCTATGAGACAGCCTGAAATAATAAACTACCACGGTGGCCAATGGTCATCTCTTTTTCGCTATAAAATATGCCCGGGGCCTAGTGGTGTCGCATGTGTAATTTGTTGTTAAAACCGAATAGGCTCTCTGTAAAAATACCAAGTAACTTTTTTTGCAATTATCTTCTTCAAGTCAATGAAATTTAAATTAAGGACATTCATATTATGAGTAGGACCAACCATGAACTACCTGCTTGATGCCCATTCTTTAAGCAATAAAATTTAAAACCTTTTTTATATATTTTTATAGTTCTTGCGAGTACTGTTTACGAAAAACCTTGACATACTTGGAAACAAACTCAACTGAAAACTTTAGTACTTTTTGACTTGAAAAAAAGCCGAATTGCTTAACTTAACAATCATTAAATAATTTCGTTATTTGGTTTCTTAAAGGAGTCGCTGAAGGGTTTTTTTAAACGTTCCTTACAATACAGTCCCCTGAAAATTAGCATTCCTCATTAAGTCAATGAAATGCCGCACTTGTAATTTCCTGGGAATGTGTTTTCCATTCCAACCGCTAATGCTTACGCCAAAGCAAATGTCAAGCATATGTTAAACGTCATGTTGACCCTTTTTGTGAATACATTAGAGCGACCCAACCATATGTGCGAAATGAAAAGAAAATAAATCAAGTATGCAAATCAACTATGCACGAGGACACAAAACTGAAACTTATCGTCCTTTTGCATATAATTTTCTTTCTAGTTCCTTTCAGGTTTGCAGGTTTCGAAGAGTAAATGGTGGTTGAGGGTTCTTTACCCAAATGATACCAACGGAAACCAAGCTTCCACTGTCCGTTCGTCAATCATCAATTATTACATTTTTTACAAATTCTTTTTGAAAAACTTTATAAAAAGACGAACCCATCTAAAGTCATCAAAAGGACATTCGTTGTCATCTAATGTCGATTAACGCCTCTCTTCAAACATGGAATGTGGTGATGGACGCTTTTATTTTTTTACATTTTATCTTTGTTTGTTGGACTTTAGCGAGAACGAGCCCAAAAAGCGGATTGAGCATTCTAATCTGATTTAAGTGTACTTTCGCGCAACCAAATGGACAAACGACCACATCAAAACGACAATAACAACGTAAATGACGACGGAAACGATGATGATGACGACAATGACGATGATGGCGGCCGGCCGGCGGCACAAGGACGACTTTGGATATCTTAATTCGGTGAGCATTTTATGAAAATCGCCAGATTATCTGATTTGACTGTGTTAGTTTATGCGATGGCACTGTCGCGGAATATTATATTCCACCACTTAATTTCCTTAACGGAGCATGAAGAGGAAATGAAGGGAGTTGTGATTTATTGGGCGATTTGGTGTGGCACGGTGCTTTTGGGAGGGGTTCTTCTAATGCCCAATGAGATAAGGACTTGAGAGTGAAAAACTCAAGTTATGATCAATTGAGATATGACTCAGTGGCGCGAAATGCTTTTTTATAAACTTGTGCAAATGCTTCATAAATAAAATAAATTCTTCTATTTTAAATGGATTTGACTCATTTTTAAGGCAGCAAAGATGAAACTGTTAAGCCTTTATGGAGCCTCGCAGAGAGAAGCAAGTAGAAAACTGCGAATCATAAAAGCAGACTCAAGAAATTGACCAGAGTAGCTAACAGGTCGTTATGTTAAGCTTTCTGTTCTGACATATGCGACAATAATGGTTAAGCTGGGGTCAAAATGCTCCTAGAGAAAGTGCCATAGAATCGCCAACAAATTCAGCTAAGACATTATAACCACAACAGGGCACCGTCTTCTCAAAGATAGTAGTCTACAGAAGATTACCAAGAGCCTTTCTTCCAGCCCTTCTGCATTGACGAAATGATATTTCAAAAACTTGGCCTGATATATATTTTTCTATGCCATGTAATGTCAAAGTGTTTGCCGCCCAAACCAAGTATTTAAAAGCAAATGGAGATTTAACATGGCAAAGGATCTGCAACTACCAAATTAAGGCTCATGTAACAAACGTGCAGCTAGGTCCTCATCAACACGCGTATTTCAAGGGTAAATCCATCGATACAGCACTACTCAAAATTCTATCGACAAAAGAGGACGACTTTGAATGTTAAAAATCAGTTGAAGAAATGTTTTCAGAAGGGATAATGACTACCCTAATAATGTCTTTAGTTCCGTGGTTGGAGATGGAGAATTTTTATCGATTTATTTGCATTCACTTAATTCGCAGTATTTTATTCAATCTAGTGTAGACATAAGCACAGGAGAATCAATTTATGATGATGGAGTGGACATGAAACGGGTCTAGAGAAAGAAAACTGAAGACCTCACTAAGACAAATAGGCATAGTAGATAAGCTGGGGGGCATTCGGCAATCTCTGTGGCACGAAAACGACTGCTTAATGAAACCAACTCTCTTTTGTATATGCAATTTAAACATATTGGCCAGCAAAAAACAAGACATATGTCATTTACGTGCTCACAAAAGTGCAAGAAATGGCATGCATGAGAATCACATCCGCGAAAAACTCAATGTCGACTACAGTCATTGAAGCTATGCTCAGTATTACATCAGTGAACATTGAGAACAACTATATTGAGCTATAAGACTAAGAGTGATGACAGGACTAGAAACAATAGCTCAAATAAGTTATCAGAGTCAGGAGCAGGGTTTCTGCATCGATCATGTAGCTTTGATCTATCAATGAAAGTCAGAGTCCATTTGGAACAATTCATCGCGGTTTTCGGGCAGAACTCTTGATCAATCAGAGAGGAGAAAAAAAAGTTAATCAAACTTCGGAAAACAGAGAGCAACAACAAAAACTAAACGACAAAGCTGCGTTCAATTAAGTTGGCCTCTTTTATGTTCTGAGACAAGAAGATGCAACAAAGGGAGCAGTGATAAGTTTCTACAATCTACCCACCCAGACTATCGATACAAGACTCATCAATTGGCAACCTTACGAAATGAGCTCTGAGCGTCAACAGAAGACACAGAAAACATTGATTCGAATATCCGCCCATTCAGACTTGATGACAAAGAATTGACTTCTGTTTCCTCCGAACCGCTGAAACGTCTGATAAGAGTCCACATAATGGTTTGGTAAGAACACGTTTCGTACACCTGTTCATAATTATTAGCAAGCCCAACAATCCCCAATCCATCGACCGAATCAAAGACCACGAAAATCGCGTGCGAACTCTTCAAATTCCACCAAAATATAAAACATCGTTTGAAACCCTTCATTTGCTCCATTGGTGGCGATCGTATTGGGGCAGAAAATTCGAATCTACTTATTTGGATTCACTTAATTCGCAGAATTTTATTTTATATAAGTTGACATGCAGAAAGCTGTGTTTTTGGAAAGTTGATTCCTCTCTCTACTGTCAGTGTTGAGTATTTCTTAAGTTCGACTTCACCAAACTCATCTGATTGTAAATAACGACTCTGGGAATGATCGTTACTGCATCAAGAAATATCAAAGAAAACAAAACAAGCGTCTGTTAAAATTTCAGAGCCTTCGATGTCAACTTATTAATCGCGAGCTTGCAGCCAAGAGAACCTTTTAAATCTGATAAATTTTCAGAATAATTTGTCCTTAAAAAGGACAGACAGTCAAGGGCCGATTGCTATTTTTAAAAAGATATAAGCTTTAATTATTCTTAATATAATTTTATCGACTTATGCTGCCTATTAATATTCGTCCCATTTCACTTATTCTATGTTTCAATGTCCTTGTAATAATTCCTCCCTAGAGATATTCTTCAAATTGCGTCTTCATTAAGTTAAAAACGACATATTTCTGTCCCCTTGGCGCCAACATTTCCAAATTAATCGTTACGCCATCGTTGACATTCCAAAATGAAAATTATAAAGTTAAATTAGAAAAAAAAACACGTCACACCAAAGGTCCAGCTAAATAGCAATCCCTTCAACCAACCACCCGCACCCATTCAATCAGCCCTAAATCTGAATTTCAAGGACCTTTTCATCGGAATTAACAATCAGAAGGCTCCAACCAGCCATTATGTGGGGGTTTTAACTTTCATCGTGATTATTCTTCAAGGCCTTATTTTCTTATTTCGTGACATTTTCCGCCCGACTGCGTCATGACATTTCTTTCATCAAACCAATCAGCCCTTAAAATGGGGGTCAAGCCTCTGGTGGCAGATAAAACGCCTGCCAGCTAATTAATTGAGTTTTATAACTCGGATTTTCGTTGCCAGTGGAGAGATAACTTGAAAATTATTCTCCATCGACTGACTGTGAATTAGTTTTCTTGGGCACTAGCCCAATCATTGACTACACATCCTTTCAAAGGATAGTTTGACTACTGCATTCGCCACTCGGTCGAAATGTTGGTTTTTCCCCCCCTTTTTCAAAATCAAACTTTGCCATTCCACTCAATAGATTGCAGCTAGATTGGAAAAAAAATCCTTAGCCTTCATGTCGGTTGTGTGTTTGTGTCTGTTTCCTCTTCGCCTTTTTTTTTAAGCTTTGTACAGCTTCCTCTCGTTGTCACTACCGGATGCCAAAGAAACGGATGTGTATCTGGAGAGCATCGAGCGAATATCCTCCATGGAATTTCCGTCCCATTTCCATCACTATGGCAGCTTGAGGATAAACCACACACCCACCTACATTTATAAACATGAAGAGCAAAAAAAAAATACAAAGGATTGCATGGCAGGTTGTTGAAGAGGAATTTTGCGTAAAGCTACCCGTCTCGATGGCGCGCAGTGATTGCATTCTTGTTTTACAGTATGACGGGATGACGGCATTGTAAATGTATCCGGGAATAAATCGATGGATAATACACGTTGGTATAACATTTTTAAGCCTGCAGGATGGCTCAGGTGTTCATAGTTCTTTGGTGTTAACATGTATCCATCTTTTTTTTAATTTGTTCCTTTGTTCCGCTAAAAGTTTTGATACGAACCGAAAGAACAAAAGGTATAATTTTCAGTGTTGTCCGAAATTCGAAAGTATGGGGTTTAAGGAAAAGGTTGTGACATCAGGATTCAACTGAAAATATGGACCTCTTCCATCTCAATAGCAGATTTCTGTCACGTGATTCATAAATTGACATTTTCACAAGTCAACTAACAAGAGGTTTCACTAAAATAAAAAAAATTAAAAATTCGAATTCTTTTTATGGGAAGTGCGACTTTTTAGGGTTCCGTAACTTAAGAGAGACAACGGAACCCTATTACTAAGGCTGCGCTGTCCGTCCGAAGACAATTAAAATGTGTATTTTTGCAATAACAACAAACAATAAAATGTATATAAAATTAAAAATGAAGGGGGTAAGGCTAAAAGATAATGAGAAGGCAATGATCTGGTCTATGAAACACAAGAAAAAAGCCCGAATTTCAATAAGAATCATGAAAAAATAATTAACATTATGCATCTTGTGGAACGAATATCAAAGAGTAGTGGTGTAAGTACAATATTATCTTCTAAAAAAAAGTGTTTCATATGATTTTGAGGTGTGCTTGTGTTAGGATCATCAATAAACTTCTTGAAACAACGGGTTGAAAAATAAAGTAAAAATACTCTGTCCTATCATAAACGTTTCTAGTGCGCCAGTGTTGCAGACCTCATCCGAAGTCATAAGCAGGAACCGCTTTTAGGATTCATATTTCCGTTTTGCAGTAGAAACGTGGAGCAAGTAATAGAGAAAGGTGGCACTTCAAACTATGAAATGGCTCCTACTAAATAGAACTGTATTGAGTTGAACTTTTCAGAAAGGTTCTTAGAATAGTGTCCAAAATCGAGAGATCGAGATCATTGGTAAACATTAAGAACTTGATCGATTAAATGTCTTGTTTGACGGCCAAGTTGGTGCAAGTTTGATGTGGATTTTCGAAGAAAATTAAGTGGAACCCTATTTTATTATTAATTTAATCATTTGGATTTATAAAAGTTACTTTAATTAAGCAAATAGCAACAAATCTTTACAATAACTAAAGAAAAAACAAACAAATTTAAATGAAATTCTCTGGCAGAATTTACTGTATAAAAAATTTTGAAAGGCAGTGTATATATTTTATACACATGGGTATATCTAATGAAGAAGTGTAAAACTGTTGGATTTTGAACTTCTTTCATTCTGAAACTTATTTGATTTTCATTATAAAAGTGAAATTGTGTTTTTTTTAAAGACATTGTGTGTGTTTCAATTCAATACAATTCAAAATGCATTTTTATTTTTTCAATTCATAACCTTACATGCTAGACAAAAACGCTTAAAGCTACCTTAATTAACTTAACTATGTATATACTTACTTACTGGAACAGTGCGGGCGCTCTAAGCTTGAACTAACAATTTAATCTGTCTTTCGACTAACTAATATTTACGTTAATTAAATTTAAAAAAAACTAATAATAAGACTAAGAAAAATAATTAATTATGTGAAAAACTTAGTATATGTATTTTTATTTATGTTTAAACTAATTATCGGTACCGCTTAGCTATCCTACATTGTGTGTGTTTGCACACAAGGATAGTCATTATGTCAAAAAAGGAGGAATCATATATTCACACATTTATTCAAAAAATCAACATCAAAAATTAATTCAATTGTGTAACTTTTAATTCGAAAATGATCGTTTGATTCGTTTATTTATCTTATTTGAATTGCAATTAAACTTACTACTAGATGAGGCGTCGAATGGCAATATTACCAATCGGCAAATGGTTTACTGGTATATTTTTGCATATAAATATTATGTACGATGTCATGAGAAATCTAAAATTTAAGAAGTATAAACTGTTGCATGTTGTAGGTACGGAAGCCTTCGTTTGAGAGTCAAACTCGCACTTGGCCGCTTTTTTTAGTTAAGTAACAACAAAAGTCTTATACGGAGAACAAAACCTGATAGATATCCCCGTCGTCTTCCACAGAAAATAATTATAATTATTATATAAATAATATCATTCTTCGAATGAATTTCCTTATCATATTTTCGCAAAAATTTCGCACTTTGAACTGCTAAAGTTCACGATCGTGGCGGTAATGAATTAGTAAATTTATAACGCAGTACAGACAATTTTCCAAAAATAATGTGGCGTCTTCTTTCGGAAATCAAATGTCGCCCACATCCATAGCATTTATTTCAGACAGAAAACTATCATTCAAAATCGCTCGATAGAAAAATGCAAATAATGATCCAACGATAGTGGTAGCCCAAAAGCTGCCCCAAACTTTTATTCGTTCTGGACAGAAAGGTTGTTTCCTTAATTTCTTGGGTCACAGTTCAAAGTACGAAATTTTTGTGTGATTACATTTCCAGACAAATTGAAATGAGTCTTTAGAATCTTGATAAATAATCAGCATCAGGATCAGGACCCAATTCAATAGAATTCTTTGGATTTTAGAATGGCTCAATTCTTATGATCGTCTCGACATGGATAAAGTTGGATTTTCAGTAGCACTAGCTTATTTGACAATTGGGTTATCTTTGGACTTCTTTCTATAGATTGTGTGTGCAGGCTTGTGCACTCTGGACCATTTGGAGAGCCCATATGTCTTGATGGGGGTTGAAGGAAGAGAAATTTTATATGCACTTACTATGAAAAAAAAGTTACTTCGAGGAACAAATCAGGTTCGCATACTCTTCGTAGTTGTACGGATAAAAAGGGTATTAGAAAAATCCAACACCAGTCAATGAAGAAGTCCCTCACTCATTGGACCAAAAAAAGAGCGTAGCAACAACAGAGTGGTGGGAATAGATGTTTTACTAGCTGAAATTTTTTAACGTGGCGGATATATTATGGTAGGAAGTATCAGTCCATTTTGCGCCTGAAAAAGAACAATTATGTTTAAGCTGAAATCGAGAAACTGGGAAAACTCATCCTGCCTTGTCATACACCAATAAAAAATACGCGATGTACGCGATGTTATTCCAGCAAGATGGTAAGTCATATGATTTTTTCAACCATGTTCTTGAATATTTCAAACGCGAAGACTTGTCATATTATATCGATGCTGTCTTAACAACTAAGATCAATACTTGAATTAATAACATCGTGCTCTAGAAAACGCATTAAGTTCCGCAGTTTAGATGATAAGCTACAAGTTAGCAATAAAACAGAATGGAACTTCGAAAGAAAAGTTATACGTTGAGTACAGTATACGGTCTTTGGAAGGAAGAAGAATGGAGGAAATGGTTCAGTCGTTAATTTTACGAGCTTTCTGGTAGATAAAAATTCGTCTACTTTAATGGACCAGACAGATATCGCGGGTAGACGAAACCAGTTTAATGTGTCTTCGAATCCCGGACACAAGTTCATGACTATCCTCCGAATGAAGGATGAAGCATTCCCATTTCTTCTAACAACCCGAAAGCAGCATTTCATCCCTAAACTGACGACCTGATAATGTTTGTTATGTCAACTCACAAAATTCAGCAAAAAGCATTCTTAAAAAGAACGAACTTATTGACGGAACAGACTGTGTACTAATGATCGAGATAGACACGTAATCATATTTAGAATATTAAATAATTCTTAGTGGAGAACGTCTGAATCGAATTATAAGCATTTTTGGGAAATCCGAAGATATCGAAAAAAATCATATTTTTTCGCCGCCGTTCCCCAATTTGAAAATTTCGAAAAAATGATTTTTTTTTCAAAGTCATATTCTAGATTAACTGTGCTTTTAATATTAAGAATAAAAAAGGTTTCAAATTCATACTGATTGTGAGCGATATTTCCACCGACACTTTCTGGCTATCGTTCAATACCGAAGAGTACCATAATCCCCCATCAAAAATCTCTTAATTATAAACAACTCACCCTCTAACAGCAAGGCGAAAAATATTACGAAATTTCATGCCTACAATTTTAAGTAGGCTGACATTGAAATTAATTTTAAATATATTTTTTCTAATAATTTGTGTATCAACCTTTATGTCATCGCGGTCTTTTTTATTGAAGCTTTTCAGTTCTAAAACTTTTCTTTTGAAAACAAGTAAGTATCTTTTCCCGTAACGTTCGCAAAAGCTGCCACTTTAAAAAAAAAAAAAAACTTTACTAAAATATATTAATTGCTCACCACGACGGACCCTGTTATTCAAATGGAATGATTTTTAGCCTGGATTCATTTCGAAGGTCCATTGTAATTATTGGTGGGGAATTTTTTAAAATCAAATGGGTAGTTTCCAAGATTACCTCATTCATACAAACTTACAAAAATAACCTATTTGAATGAATCGTGTTTAAGAGTCAATAGAACTCTGCAAAACACGGCCACTTAGTGTATTCAAATATTAGTTCTTATTTCCATTAAGCCACTGACAACCTCAGGCCGTGAGTTGTTGCCCTCTCATCCTTAAAATCATAATTAAAACTTGCAGGATTATTTACCAAACTAAATTCCATTAGACTGAAGGAGAAGGGTACTCTCCAGGGTGTTTGTGATTAAAACTCGTTGCATAGGAACACCACCCTCATCACTTTGATTTCATTGATTTCAGGATTGATGTTGGGAGGTGATAAATCATTGCTTCATCACCGGATGAAAACTTCTAACCTCTCCTATCCTGAGCCATAACCAAGCTTGCCAAAGTGTTGGTGTCTTTGGCAAATATTACATTTTTGGTTCTCCTCCCAAAGCTCTTTGGCAAGCACTTTTTTTCGGGATTCTTGCTTTTGTAAACATTGAGGAGAAGTTAATTGAAATTTCAATACTTGGTGAGAAGGGGGAAGAATACATGTGAGAGAGTTGTAGATGAATTGCTTAACGTCTTGTGGTGTAAACGCCTTTCCCGCCCTTCGGTCTTCCGCTCATTTATCTTCTCAACACGTCTAATTGCCTAATCCTTGCCACAATATGCTCGTACTTATATACGAACTGTGCCTTGGGAAAGTGTTAATTCGTCGGTTTGAGTTCACGTGCACATGAACACTGCGATCCAAAAGTTTAATGTTAGTCGAAAACGTTAACATTTTGCTTTTTATTTACAATTTTTATCCCTCAAAATCGCTGTCGAATCCCAAAAATATAGAGCAAGGGTTTGATATAATTTTTTTTTATAACATACACACTTTCAAGGTGTTTTACATATGAAAGAAGTAAAAAAAACAGACAAGAACTGATTTTCATTGTTTGTGAAGTGAGTTCTCAGAGTGCTGCGTTCGCCACGCCACTGACAGACAAGCTCAAAGTCTTAAGTGGTACATCAAAGCTAGGACGCCGAAGAGTTTGAACTCAACACGAGTATCGACTAAGCGTCACACAGGAAAACAGCACCCACAATACGCAATAAGGCCAGTGACCGTACTGTTCGAATTATAAGCTCGTCTCATCAAAATATTGATTTCTTAAGATCATTCCATAAGCTCTTCTGTAGATTCATCAAACTAATAGCAGAGTCCGAATGCAATCACCGAAATCACTTAAAATATACTTGGTGACTTGTTTGCGATTAATTGCGAAAAAAATACTGCAAATTGAATGAACGAAAATAAATATAGGAGCAATAGGAACTCCAAACTCCACAAATTGCATTATATGGGCAGCCCAAAACTTTTGGCCTTGAAGGTACTCACGACAAGCGATGGCAATTTTTATCGCTGGTTCATGTGGGACAATGGCAGCCAGACATTGTGGTAGATTCAGCAATTCAGCTTCTGTGCTGGATTAATATGATGCCATTGAAACGGAGTAAAAATGAAAACTACGTGACTATAAAATTGAAAAATATCCTTAAAGGATATTGCACGTGCAATAGAAAAGTATATTTGTTCGGAAAGTAACAATGGCACAATGGTCATTTTGAAGACAGCAAATTAATCCAGCTTACATGATAGTGTTACGACTATTGCTTGTGGAACAAAATCTATTTTCTATTGTGGAAAATTGGGGAATTAATTTGAAGCTTTAAAGAATGCAGAACTTGAACTTGAATGTTATGCGAATCCACAAAGAGTGTAAAGAGAAGTGTCTGTGTTTGAAAACGATACTACGTTCATGCAAAATTATGTTGCGATAAGAGTTAAAGACATGATAGGCATGGTACGCTAGCTTGACCACAGAGTGTTAACCCTGCAGCCAGGTTTCAGCTATTTTGTTGCCTAAAAATTACGAAATCTGTTCTCTTGGCGAAATTTTTTCAAACTCTACCTCTTTTGCAATGGATATTTTCCGCTTCTTGTCTAGTCTAGCCTCAAAAATGTCTACTAGGGTCTGGGTCATCAATGACTATATGATCGAGGTATTAGAATTGAGCTTCCTTGTTGGACAGCTTTTAATTTGTTCTCATACTTAGAATATTGTGATCCTGATATAAGTGCCACCGCAAATCTTTTTTGCTCCTCTAACTATCGAAACATTGCATTCTCATCCATTTTTTTACGATCGTCGATCCAGTAACTGCTACCAGGATAGTCGATTATGCAACAGCATTACGAACATTCGTTCCAGTTCCACCTTCAGTAAAGAGTATTATGCAACAGCAATACGAACAGTCGATGCAGTTCCAGCAACCCAGACAGTCAATCAAGAACCAAGAACCAGGACTGTCGATCGAGAATCAGTAAACAGAGTAGTCGACTCTCTTCTCACTTTGTTACCTGCTGATCAGCTAATCAATCTTTGGCGGACCTGAGGCTGTACAAAAGCTGTTTCCATCCTTTACGTTCCTTTTCACGCTGATTTCAGTTGTTAATAGCAAGTTTCCCAGCATCACCGATTGCTTGTTCAGGATGAGATTTGAAATCTTACTTTGTTGGTGCATTATGGCCCAATGTAGTTGACAAGGTTTTCTTTAAGGACATCTCGGGATGTGTGGCCAAAAATTACTGCCAAATGTCTTAAGTTTTCTTTGACGCTGCAAGAAAATGTATAAGCAATTTGAATTCTCTTAAATGCAAGTGCACAGTGAACCATCGTAAGCCATCTTCTTCTTCTGATTCTCAATCTGACAGCAGGCACGCTTTTCTACAAACAGCATTCCAACAGAATAGATAACTGAATATCAGCGTTCTTTCCAATTTTTTCAACCAACTTTCTGGTCAACTGGTAAAGTTCAATGAAGAGATTCCTCTTTCAAAACGAATGCTCCCGCACATAATCGGCTTCACTCGTGCGTCGATTATTCTAAGCTTCAAATAGAGGTGAAGCCGAGGAAATGCTGTCGCAACGTGAAGACATTTTTGCAGTCATCCTTGCAGGACGAACCTCTTGAGCAATTCTTCTTATCGGAGTGGCAATTCTGCAGACGGATTTGTTTCATTCCGACGACTGCTTTTTTCAGGAGACCAACTTGATATTTTTTTCAGTGATGCATACATTTAATTTAAGGATCCCTTTGACGAAGCTTTGAAACACGAAATAAGATTGAGTGTCCTTTTGAAGCTTCAAGTGATTTAAATTAGATCTTTCCAAACAAAGACCCTGTATGAATGATAATCCACATATCCTTGCGGTCTTATTCAGCTCCAATCTTTTTTTTGTTCCATTTCACAACAGTCTGATTCATATCCATTTTGTCATTTTTGATTGCCTTCAGTTAAAAAAAAATATAAATTTTACAAAACTATCCGATAAGCAAAATGCATTTTCAATCTAACTATGGGAATGTCCTTAATTGCATCCATCATAATATATGAGTTTCATTTATTTTGGAAAACCAACTCTCATGTAACCACGCAGTGACACTGCACCAAGGCAAACCAACCCTCCCCACCACTACTAGTGTCAACATACTTGGCTGAACGAGACTCACGTTGTACGAAGTAGTTTCGGGATTTAACCACTCAACCACTCGAATCCAAACGTGGTGTATGTTCCGTATTGTGACCCCGGTTAGACGATCTGATGCGGAAGGATTACGAGGATGATTTATAGAGTTTTAAGCACCGAGTACGACATCAGCCACCCCCACAAGTGGCTAATGGGCATACCAACTGCGAAAAAAGGGGTCACTTCGTTTGGATTTTATATATTTTTTCATTACAACGACGATGACGACGACGTTGAACAACAACAAGGATAATTCCTTCATAATGCTCTCTGAAAACGGAGTGAATTAATTAAAAAAAAAGATTTAACCTTTCCATCAACCATTTCGAGTAGTTGAGAACGGATATCCGATTCTGTGCCAAAAAAAAAAAAACCCCACCACAAACCGAATCCCAACGGGAAAGGGGACTCAAAATAATGAAAGAATTTATATTCTCGAATGGGAAAAAACAAAACAAAAGCAGAATCTGGCAAAAAGTCCTTGACACTCGAGTGCAACTGGGGAGGTGAAAAAAAAATGAAATGCAATAAATGAGGATCATCAAGGGTGTGCACTGTAATTCCACCTTGGGGCTGTGTTACATCCGGAAGTGTGCAATTAAATCCAACGGTTAATCCGTTTAAGTGTCCTCTTTTACACGTGCACTCCACCTCCTCCTCCTCCTCCGTACGCGCCAAAGCGACGCTGATGAATGCGAAACGCCACAACCGAGCCGCTGCCTACCACTAGTAGCAATGTGCATTGTGCTCACATCAGCAAATGAAAGGATGCGCATTTAAAATAAAAGCCAAACTTAAGGATTTTTTTTTTGTTTGTCCCTCATATGGAGAAATGGATAATTAGTATCCTGTTAAGTGGGATTCCACATGCTTAACAATTTGAAAAAGGGATTCTTTGTTATAATGAAATTCTAGAAATGTTACAAAAAGGATATCTGAAGTATTTCGTTTTGCCGGCGAATTCCGGCATTCGTTCCACAAAGGAAACCAAGCAATGCAACATCCCTTTTGGGTTTAAGGGAAAGGAATGAAATAACATGAAACCGAGTGGCAACGAGTAAAATGATAACAAAAGTCGATAAGGATAGCGTGAGTGGCACACCAAAGAGTTGCTGCACACAAAATGAATGCGAATGAACACGAACACACCCCGGCATGCATTTTGTAACGAAGAGACCGACCGACGTCCTTTCCTGTGTACACCAGTAAGGACCTTGCGTGACAGATTTACTCCAAGCGATGAGGTGAGAAGGCTAATATCAAATGACAGCTGTCTTTGGATAAGTGATGATGGCACACCTCCATATTAGGTGCGAGTTTGTTGTGATTCGATTGTAATGACACGAATATTGATTGATTTGATTGTTGGCTCTTGAGATATTCCATGGATTCAATTAACCGTCACGCGATGTTTAAAGAAAAGGATTCATTTTTCAAATTGTAGGTGGAATAGAGTTTTTTTTCATCACACATATCTGGACATTTTAAAATATTGTGCAGGTTTTAAAGAGGTGTGACTAATAGGATCTTGCTTTCACCTTTTCAGATCTGATAGACGATCTGGCGCATCCTTCCCACCGGAAGCACCTCCTACCTTTAAATTTAAATAAGACAAAGTGTGTGTGAGAGCTCATCGAAATTTTTCATTCGTTTGAAGGGTCATTCGATGCTATTGTGAAATGTTCGCCGCGGCTTCTCTGGATGGCTTGCATTCGAAATGTCCAATTTCCCATGATTCTGGAGCATAAATTAGGCTGAATTTGACCGATGGCATGAGTTGTGTTGGCTTTGAGGTCCGCTCTGGTTTGTGGCTTTACCGCATCGTCCTGCGACTTCGGAAAACCCCACAAGAACAAGTCCAACTGGGTCAAATCGCACGATCTCTGTGTCCAGTTCACATCACATTCACGTGAGGTGACCATGCCCTCGAAGCGCTCGTCTAGAATTTCCAATGTGGCTTGAGCTATGTGGCACGTAGCACCATCCTATTGAAACTACATGCAGTTGGTGTCCACATGGTAAGTAATCATCGAACGAAGGCGCTCGCCGTTTACGGTCATGTCCTTGCCAACGTCGTTCTCAAAGAAATATGGTTCGATAACGCCGCTTGCCCAAAGTCCAAACCACAAAGTGACTTTTTCTAGATGCATTGGACGCTCTTGGTTCCCATGTGGATTGGTATCAATAAAAACTCTACAATTCTGTTTGTTGACGTACCCCTTCAACCAGAAATGGGCCTCATCGCTGAAGATGATTTTTCGATGAAAATAAGGGTCAGTTTTCAACTGCTCCAAAGCCAATTTAGCGCACACATGTCGGTATCTGTGGGTCAGTTCAATTTTGTCCTGGACGAGGTCCAAATTACAACGTAAATTCGCAAAGTTGTGGCCTGCGAAAGACCGAGTTCTTGTGAGCGTCTGCCTTGGATTCTCCTGCACACGGACAACAGATTCTTCGTTTTTTCGACGTACGTGTGTCGGAAAAGGGTCTTTGCTGAAGCATGGGACTCAAATTTACTTATCATGTGGAATGATCACATGACCGTTATCGCCAAAAATGTTACGAAATGTCTGGGTTTCCTGAAACGATGCAAGATATACTGTACCTCATCTCATCTGGCTGCCATATAAAAAGCGTACATTCGCCCCAAACTGGAACACAATTCCCATTTATGGGCAGGTGCTCCAAAGACCATCTTAAGCCTGTTTGATAGAATTCAAAATCGAGCGTTAAAACTCATAGGTGACAAAAATATTACAAAGTCAATTGACTCCCTTCACAACCTACGTAACGTCTCCTGTCTTACCATATTATTACTTTCACCGTAACACCCGTCTCGCCAGGAATGCTCATCAGTTCACCCCCGGTCGTATAGTCGAATATAGAGACTCGTTTATTAGCCACTCAACACGAATGTGGAACGCTCTAACACGCTCGATATTTCCTACTCATTACAATTTGTAGAAACTCAAAAACAAAGTGCATCAGTACTTATCCGTTTTTCCTCCTTGATCACATCCACTCGCGTTATGTACGAACATTTTAAGGGTAGTCATAACCCCTTGTACGCGCATGATCGTTTAAAAAGAAATTACACTGCGAATCGTCCCTCTCGGAAGAACGATTATGGCGGCCGTAAAATTTGCAAAGCGCTCGGAACGTTGCCGGAACAGAACACCCGTGCACGTGTTGCACTTTGTTGAATGTCATATCCATCCACGGTGATTTGGAGCAACAGACGGAATAAATTACAGCCAATTTGACAGATGTAGCTTCAATAAAATGGCCGCTAACAACAGTCAAAGTTCGAAAGTCCCTATTGGAAGACTATTTATTTAAAAGCTCGTTAAGCAACTGAACCGCCAGGTCTGTTGTGTTTAAGCTTCTTTGTAGACGCACAAGCTTTCTTCCAACCTTATCACTCTTGTTGGGTTATTATTGTTAGGCAACTATATTACTAAAAATGCTTCTGACTTTGCTTCAAAATGGGGTCTCCAATCAAAGCTGATCCTATGGATGTATACGGCGGTGGTTCGCCCGATACTAACATAAGGATCACTAGTATGCTGGGCGGCCCTCATGAAAAAATTCAATGTCATCAAACTTAACAAAGTACAGAAAACTGCATGCATAGGCACCACAGGTGCTCTACGATCGACTCCGTCGGATGCTCTGACGGTAATGCTGCATCTCCTACCTTTGGACCTACACATTAAAAACACTACTGCTCACAGCGCCATTAGGCTCAAACCCTATGGTCATAGCGCTATACTTGATCTTATACCGAGAGATTTGGTATCTTCAGCAACGGACTATACGGTCCCTAGAATTTATCCATCAAATAACTTTGACACTCTAATCCCAGAAAGAGCGGAATGGAATAGTGGACAGATATGTTAGGACTTTAACTGGACAATCTACACTGACGGCTCTAAGATGGGCGGCGGAGTCGGTGCGGGTGTGTTCTCAGACTCTCTGAACATCTGTAAAGCCTATAGACTGCCCGACAATTCTAGTGTTTTCCAAGCCGAACTATTTGCAATCCGGGAAGCATGTCGTCAAATCAAATTACATCCAAATATCCTGCCAAGCCAGAAGATTGCCATATGCATTGATAGTCAAGCAGCCATCAAGGCTATTGCCTCCTTTACTCCACGTTAGTACAGGAATGCCGAGCTGAAATAGCGTCGTTAGAAGGTCAGCTCATTTCATATGGGTTCCCGGCCACAGTGCCATCCAAGGTAATGAGAAGGCCGATGAACTTGCTAGAAAGGGATCCGCCAATCAGCGCTCGCTTGCAGGTGAGATCTCCTTCGGCGAGCCCGTCATGATATTGCTACATTAGTGGCGGTCTGCACAGATAAAAAAACCTTACTGAACAGGAAGAAAAGGTAGGTTTTAAATTTTTGTACACGAATACACTGCGAATCAAAAGAATGAGGCCATAATTTTCACGATGAAAACCTGTTAGAATTTTTTCAACCCCAAAGCATTTACTACATGTGAGTAGAGAGGTTTTTTTGGAAACTAATACACTACTTAAAAGTTGTATAAGAAGGTCAGCCATTTAATCTAGTCGTTTTTTTGGTCAATAGTCCTTCGAAAAATTGGAAAGTTTATAGCTTATCGCTTTAGCCAAATGTCAAGCGAATTGTGTGTGGAAGATATGAACCACAAGGGCCTTTGCTTTGACAGCAAATAATAAAAATTAAATAAAGGTCTTCATACAAAAAACGTGTTTTTAAAACCCAATCTCGATTTGAAATTTTAAATTAAAAAAAATTAAGTTAAAACTGATCAATATTGAACGGTGGTAGGGAACCCTACGCATGCATGTCCGACTCACACTAGATCGCTTTTTATTTTAAAATTTAAGATAATTTGTCAATGTTGCCATTTCAAAGTCTGCCGAGTAACGTACCCGCACTAATGCAATATTTTGAATTAAGTTGTCATCCAATTTTCCAATTCAATTGTTAAACAACAAAACAAAACAGCAAACAAAAGCGGTTTATCCTTATTGCATCGCTTTTGTATATTATAATTTTTTTTTTGGACAATCTTTTACAGAAACCGCGTCCACTTTTATGTGATCTCATTTCACATATACATTTTTGATGGTAAGAGGATTAAGTGCATATGCATTTGGGTTCTCGTATGTCCTGTCGAAGTACAATAAATAAAATCTCTGATATTTTCCAAAGGATTAAATGGGAAATCCTGTTTTTTTTTTGATTTTATTAAACCAATAAAGCAAGCAGTAAAAGCTCAACCTTTGAATGACGTGTGCGGGAATTGGGAAAACATTTATGTTATTGGCTGGCATAAACCATGTTTACTCTTCGTATAAATTCTGGACAATAATCGTTACGCAGGACAGGTGAATGAAATATCCTTTTTATGTAGAGCATTGCTCGTCTTTGTTTTTGCTGTTGTTTTTTTGTTTGATCGAATAACCGCAACAGGATGTACATAGGTATAATTTCGTGTCCATACTAAGCATGGATATCCAATTAAGTTAAGTATTGTCCCTTTGCCAATTCGAAACAAATCGTCCTTGCTGATGATGATGATGATGAAGAGAAAGAAAATGAAGAACACACACACAATAAGGTTTGGCATTCCAATTTACGTAATATAATGTGTCAAAGGATAATAATAGTTCCTCCTTTGCAATCTCATACACTCAATCGAAACAAATTGTATCGTCACTGTCCTTGGATCCATGACGATACTAAGGATAATAATAACAATGACGATGATGACTTTCCAGGGAGAGGATCCTTTCTTCACATAAGTTTACACTTTACATCGTGTCCCCCTTGTTGTATTCATTCGATTTGTATGGCGGGTGTGTTTGTTTTTATTCTGGGTTTGATATCCTTGTGCGGTCGAACAAAAACAGGAAGAAGATGGGATATGTATTTGCTTTTACGACAATCACCAGGCAAGTCCATCAGATGGAGGGACTTTTATGGACAACACTCGTAGTCCATTCCAGAGTTGTTGTTAGACAGAAAAAAGAAGTGGCATATTAACTTTCAAGGTGTCCCTTTTTGGGTGATATCTGGTCCGTCTAAGGTTTAGCTTAGCTAACTCCATTAACAAATGAAAACGAACGATGATTGTTGTTTATTAGATGATGTTGGTTTACTTTCGTTTTGTTGGAGGAGCTCAGGATTCTTTTGGATGCTTTCACCGTTTGATTTCATTCCATGTTCCATAGCTAAGGAGGGGAATCCCTATTCCTTGTTTTGCTAGGAAACGGATGGGGGATCTATGGCTTTTATGTGTCCCATCTACCGTTAAACTTTGCTTGACAAAGGTAATATACAAGTATATATATATGTATATATGAAAACCTTCTTTTTGGGGTTGCCTTTTTGTTGTTAATGGAATAAGAACACGGATGGCGTGAGGATAAGTGGAAGGTTTGCTCAACGATGTGATACGTAATTAAGTGAAACTGTCTTAAGTGATTGCCTTTTGTGTATGATGGGTAGGCATGTGAAGGGTAGGCATTGTTGATTCCATTTGAGTAAAAGGTCATTTAGTCAGGTAATGGGGACCGGATTTAAGGGTTTAAGAGGGCAAGCAGTGTTGATTAACTATGAGGTTTCTATTGGCTGTTGTGCGCTAACTAAGATGAAAGACAAGTAGAAAAACCCTCTTTAAATTTAGTTTTTGTGTGTTCTTACCTTCATACATCTTAAAAACGGCAGCTTACAAATGAACATGAAGGTTGATCCCATCGTTCGTATCTTCAGAGGCGATCAAATATCATGTGCAGTAAGCTCCAGAAACCTGAAGACCCAACCATTTCAAGCATTTAGGCGATGTACTCATTACCAATTCGTGGAAAGAGACAACAGTTCATCTCCGAAGACTTATAAGTACAGCTGTGTGCAAAAAAAATAGCACCATGTTACATTTTATACCAATTCTTTAGATAAGTTTTATAATATAACATTCATCGTTATAAAGGGTGATTTTTTAGCAATTATCTTTTTGGCAACACTGGTTTAAGCAGCTGACGCACGCTTCGTGTTTTGTTTCACTGTTAAACATTTTCAGTTTGGTCTATAATTTAACCATGCATCGTCTTACAAACGAAGAACGCTTGCAAATTATTGAATTTTATTATCAAAATGCGTGCTCTGTTAAGAAAGTTCATCGCGCGCTTCTTCCATTTTATGGCCAGTTCAATCGACGCACTGAAGCGGCTTTCGGGCTATTGTCACTAAATATCGCATCAAGTTTACATTGCTGGACATGAAACCACCAACACGCTTACGTAGAGTGTGAACTGAAGAAAATATCGCAGCTGTATCGGCCAGTGTTAATGATGACCATTATTTATCGATTCATCGCCGTTCGCAGCAATTGGGCCTCAGTTACTCAACAACGTGGAAAATTTTGCGGAAGGATTTAGGTGTGATGCCTTTCAAAATACATCAGGTGGAAGAATTGAAGCCGAACGACCTACCGCAACGTAAAATTTTTGGGGAATGGGCTCTTGGACAGTTGGCCGAAGATCCACTTTTTTACCGAAAAATTGTGTCCAGCAACGAAGCTCATTTTTGGCTCAATTGGTACGTTAATAAGCAGAATTGTCGATTTTGGAGTGAATATTAGCCAGAAGCGTTGCAAGAGCTATCAATGCATCCAGAAAAAGTCACAGTGTGGTGCGGTTTATGGGCTGGTGGCCTCATTGGACCGTACTTCTACAAAGATGATGCGAATCGTAAAGTAACTGTGAATGGTGAGCGCTACCGTGAGATGATATCCAATTTTTTTTTGCTCAAAATGCAAGAGCTTGACTTGCATGACATGTGGTTTCAAAAAAAAGGTGCCACATGGCACACAGCACGCGTAACAATGGACTTATTGAGAGGCGAGTTCGGTGAACATTTCAATTCACTTTCGGGACCGGTCAATTGGCTGCCTAGATCGTAAATTTTTTGTGGGGCTATGTTAAAGCTCATGTCTATACAGACAAGCCCGCTTCAATTGACGCATTGGAAGACAACATTGAAGCATTTATTCGTGAGATACAGGCCGAAATGTTGGAAAGAGTATGCCGAAATTGGACTAAGCGGATGGACCAATTGAGGTCAACATTTGCACGGAAATAATCTTCAAACATTATGCATTTTTCTGAATTTTATGTGCTTTTTTTTTTAAAACTTTCCTATAGCTTTTAAAAAATCACCCTTTACTTGAAGATAGCAAATTTGTGGCGTGTAAAATAATAGCACTGCGTCATTTCACGAAATGTTTTCTTGATGTTACGTTGCGTATAAAAATATTGTAAGTTTTAAAGTATTCAAAGGTAAGAAATTAACATATTTTAAAATGAAGCGGGACCTATATATTAGCCAAAATGGGACGCAGTAAACATTGTGCCATCGAAAAACGTTCTTAATTAAAAAACTAATTTCTAAAGGAAGAAACTATAGATTTATTAGAGAAATTGTCGGGTGTTCAAATAAAATGATAAGAAAAGTAAAAAAATGTGTTAAACGCGATGAAAAAAGAGGCAGAATAGCGAAATTGACCTGAATTGAGCGCTGAACGAAACATCATAAGATTGGTCAAGAAATGTCCCTTTTAAACGTCAACAAAAATAAAGAAAGAACTTAATTTAAGCGTAGATACTTCTACAAAAAGAATGTTTATTAGGAATCATCTACTTGCCAAAAGTTTTAGGAAAGCACCACTCTTGAAGAATGTTCACTTGCAAGAAAGGAAGAAATTTGCGCAAGATCATTTGCATTCGACAGAATCTAAATTGCATAATATCTTGTGGACCGATGAGTCCAAAGTCGTTTTATTTGGCACTTCTGGAAGCCGAACATATGTTCGAAGGCCAAGAAACAAAGAATATAGACCAGAATATATCCTTAAGACTTTTAAGCACGCTAGTGCAAGAATAAACGTGTGGGGATGCTTCTCCTTTAGTGGTACTAGTTCCATATTTTGGAGAAGACCGATCATGAATACCCAAATTTATGTTAAAATAATGCAGCGAGTTATGCTGCCTTATGCAGAATGGAATATACCTCTTTTGCGGGCATTGCAACAGGATAACGACCTAAAGTATAGAACCAGATTGGCCAAAGAATTTTTCGCAAGGCATAAGGTTTAGGGTATGGAAGCAGATCTGAACCCTATTGAAAATCTTTGGACTGATGTTAAAAAAGCTGTATTTGAAGCGAAACCGAAACACACATCGCGCTTATGGGACGCAGTACAGGCTGCATAGAGGAATATTCCACTTTAAAGCTGTCAAGCTTAAGTCGATTCTATGCCAAGACGGTGCGCAGCTTTGCTTTAAGACAAAAGCAATAAGATGAAAAAAAAATTATTTCAACTTCGGCAATAACATCAAATAAAAAAAATACTCCAACATTTTCTTCATCATCAATATTTAACTTTCATTAATTGTTGGTGCTATTTTTTTACACACAACTGTATCTGAAGGACAGATCGCTTGGTATCCATGGCTCAGTGGTTTGCGCGTCTCGTGTTCAAATCCGGGAAGGCACATCTGGCATTATTTAATGGTCCCTCCTCACGCGAGTGATTGGAATTTCTCCGGAGACTAAAACTGCCATACCGGTTAACGGATTGATGATATCGACATCCCCTCGCACCGGAATCAATTCTAAATCTAAGACTGTTCGACCTATAGTAGACCACTCACTTCGGCGTCTATCCTATAGTAATGGAATGCTTTAGAAAGGATGATTGAAATAAATTACATCTCCCACATTGCACATCAAATCAGCTCTTCAGTGACGCGGCTATTTTCTGGCTAAATGGGTATATGAATCTGCGAGACTCATTTCTTTTTCAAATCTGAAGATAGAGCCAACGAGATGAGCAATACGGGAATGGTTCCAACAGGACAGCGAGTACAAACCACACTTTATTGGGACCAACATTTCGTTAGTGAATCATCTCAAGGAATGGGCCAAATTTACCCTTGCATGCGCACAAAGGCGCCCGCACTGGACTATAACATTATTTAAACGTCACTAATTCGTCATTATTTAAACGTGACTAATTTGTAAGCTTCTTACAAGTTCCTTAGATCCACAGCAAGACAGCAGCTTTGACAGCAGAGGTTTTTGGAAGATAACGTATAAGTCGTTTTCTTTTTAAATTTCAAAGGACAAGGATGACTCAGGAAAATCACGCTTTACTGTACACAGCAGTTTGGGTTGATGTCTTGGGACAAGTAAACAAAACTAGCTCTGCAGAACCCTAGACATGAATACCGCCACCTCAGTATCGTTAAAAAGCTTCATAGGAATGAAACAATATAGTTTTGAAGTATATGAGGTGACAGCTGCTGAGTTAACTAATTGCTTGGAGTACGAGAACGAATTTCAGCGGAAGCAAAAAATAAACGTGCATTTGACACCTCTGAATTTTGTCCAAGCACCAGAAGTTGAGCTGATTCGCTGAGATACTATAAAGTTGGAAGCCAGAGTTTCCTACATGCCATAGATCAATTTCAATCTTCATTACTGCAGAGGCTTGGGGCATACAAACAAGTCGATACCTGTAGTGGTTTTTCATTAAATTGGATACACTTACTAATCAAGAGATAATTGCAGCAGCTAAAGACTTAGTAAAAACCTATAACACTGATTTAGACGATCAATTGGGAAATGAACTGATTCAGATCAAGGCTCTTTAACACACGTATTAAAAAGGAAAGGAATATAAACAAGTGTCAAGAGTCACGAGAGCTGGATGTTAAACCTCCGCAAAAATTATTTTCCTTATATCGAGGTCACTTCTAAGAATCTACCTGTCTCGTACGTTCACAAACAGCAGTGAAGAAAGGTGATCAAAAAAAGGCTTCGAACCTCCATGACATCCATGGATTTGCTCAGCATTGAAGGTGATATCCTTAGACAACTAAGTTTTGAAGAAGTTTCAGTGGTATGAAGTGCAGGCGCAAAACAATAAGCCTCTAAGCTATTATCATATAAAACTATACACTTACATAAATGAGGTTGCTTACATATTTTTTTTTAATAAACAAATGTTTTTTTATTTATGTTTGCTTTAGTTGTCCTTAAGAATATTTATATATCGTGCTTAATACCTTTACGATTTTGAATTCTTCCAAGCTCATGATTTTATTAACTTCTAAATACTTAATTTTAAACTGTCTACATATTACTAAAAAACTATAAGTTTAGTGTCCCGCACAATATGGTAGCCTAGGGATCCACATATGCTAAATACGACCCTTAGGTCATGAGATTTGACTTCTTCTTGTGCAAATGTCATTTGAGTTACGTAAACTATTAAACCAGATACAATTGACAACTAAGAGGACAACATTCTGTGACTTATTGCTGAAATAAGAACGGTTTAAATTGATAAAAAATGAACACAATGCTCGAGATTGTTTTCAATCTGTAAATTTCTGAAAAATTCCAATTTTTTTGTGCTTTATTTTTGACTAAAGGTCTAAGCTCGTGCCGCCAACACAAGCACCATCTGTGAACGAAACCCTTTGAATAGCATGTCTTCTTACATTTCACAACATCTCTTAAAGACGCTTTATCTAAAATAAGGTCAAGGCATCAAAAAGCAAACCCCCTCTAACAATTTCTCATAGCACTGACTCCAGCCAACAATAACGAAACAAAACATATAAAACAACGAAACCTAAGGATCCGCGTTAGTGCCCTCGAAATGTGCTTCACTATAAAACCCAAAACGATGGTAACTTTCCTTAGGATAAAACTCGAAATTATTTACAAATTAGTTAAGCGTTAAACAAGCTTTACGACTAGAGCACCCCTTCGTTGCCTTCCATCATTCTCGCCAACAATATGCTTCCATTCAATTGGACAGGTAATGAAGTATCTATCATTCAAGTGAACTTTTACATCCACTTTCATGCTTCAAGGATACTCCGCTAAAAAGGGTTATTCCGCTACACGACGCGATGCTCAATGTCCATTTATACTCGTGTACAAACATCCTCCATCCGGATCATCCATCTTTTTCACGCTTCTGGGTGTAAAATGCACATTTCGGATAAACCTTTTTTAAACCCCCCTCTCCCACCCAATGTTAGGTTGATGAAGACACAACAACGCAAGGAACAACAACTCCTTCTAAATAAAAAGCAAGAAAAGAAAAACTTTCAGCAATGTTTCCCTATTTATAGCTGATTAAAAGGATAATTTGCATCCTTGTTACAGGATTACCCAACGGAATTTATTCATGTTCGCGTTCATCTAAACCAAGTCAATTGCATCGCAGTTTACAAAGTTTTATCCTAAATTGATTTGCGAAGGACATTCGCCGCCAGATAATAAAAATTATTATATTGTTGAATGGGGGGGACTTTGACATAAAAGTTGCCTCCCAATTCAACTGTAGGCGCAATGTAGATCATGTCTCACTGGAAGGAGACACATTGTCGAAGTACCCGTACCAAAGTAGGCGTATGCCATAAAAAGGATTAGATCATAAAAAAAAAAAACGAGCAAAAAAAAATTATTGGCACAAATGGTGTATTTATTTCTTCATTTGCCTCTGTTGTAAATCATTTAATTTTCTTCAATAAAAAGTTAATAATGCTATTTGTAAGCATATTCAGACGCGGCGAATATGGGGGGATAAGGACATTCTTTTGCGTATCCTTTATATTTTTTTTCTCCACATAAATTCTATCTCATTTGAAATGAAAGGGGATAGGAAATGAAAAAAAAAATACGAAAGAATAAGGACCAAACTTTTATCCTTATTGCTTGTGCAATAAATTCTCGAAGGAAAAATAAGTCATAACGAGACTGCAGTTGATGGCAGGAGATGAACATGAATCTAGTAGACATTTGAACAGTACAACTCGGTGTGGAGCCTCGACGACTAAGCTGGCATTTGCTTTTTTAATTTCTTTCTTGTGGTAGTCCTTGGAGTGAGTGTTGCTTAAGATTATTTTTAGTACGTGATTGGGGTTGGAATATTTTTACAGCGAGCAATTAGGGAATAGAAATCGGATGAGATGAAAGATGACCAAGTTCTACGAGAATAAATTTGAGAAAGAAGTTAAGACGGCTGGGCGTTATTAATTGAGTTTGAAGAGAGTCCCTGAAGGAACGGAAATGAGCCAACTTTTGCATAAGCGAAAAACATCTGCTTTGTTAAATGAAGGTTGTAAGCTTTGAAGTGGGCTAAAAAAAACAATTTCAAAACGTGATTATTTTGGTTGCGGTAGGAGGGAGTGTGTTCACAGCATTCGAAAAAGCGGCTATGATCACCGACGTCGCTTCCCGAAACCCCTCAAACTTCTTCGTTGTTTTAGGTGCTTTGAGAGCAGGTGCTAGATTGTTTCCGTCGATGCCAATGGCCACACAACAACCTCCAATTCGTCGTTTTTCTCCACTACTCAAATTTGACTGTCTTTTACCATATCGAGTTTCCAGAGCAAGTAAGACATTCTATCATTTTGTTTCATCGGAACAAAACGCAGCGGTAAGTGTGGTTCAAGTGGTGTGCCATCTTGAACATGGATTTTGGCCAAGGCAAAAGGATATTAGGCACAATAAATCCTGTACAATCCATGGAACTAGTACGGAAAGCATTTGTAAAACGTTCTCTTCTAGCAATTTTATAACCTCAGTTAATGTGGCTTGATAATAAAAACCCTATTAAAATGTGTAAGTCTGTGGACAAAGTCCAATAAAGTCTATGAACAGTCTTTTGAAAGGTGGTCCTGGGATGGATTGTTTTGCGGCCCGAGCCAAGAGTTGTTGCCTTATTTTACCCATGGTTTCGTTGATGCCACACGGAATTTATAAGTCATCAGCAGTATTAAGAAAACTCACAAGAAACTCAAAAGAGATCCACAGATTCCAAGTCAAGTCTTGTACCACGTTAAATGTATGTTACTTCATTGTTCACTATTTCGTTGTTTGGTAGTTTTCATTCTGAACAACTGTGCTCTTTAACCCTTCATAGTTACGAGAAGCTAGGGTGTTGTTTCAGCCTACTGTAAGAGTATCATGTCAGACATTCTTCCTTTCTATGCTCGATCACGAACTAGACAGAACTTTTAACGTTTTGCAAGGGATATGAGACAGTCGTTTCTAGTTTCAGTTCAAGTGCGCCATCTGGTCTGGGCACCAACTTGGTGTCTATGTCCGCGTACCAAAAAGATTCTTAATTATAAAATTTTGCAGATTTGGTTCAGGATTTTGATGCAGTTGAAAACCGTATCGATTTTAGGATCTTTGTTCGGCTTCGACACTCGAAGAAATGTTTTCTGCTTGACGTTGTTTTATTTCTCCTTTAGTATTTGTTATTTACTTGTGTGTGTATATTCTTATGAAAGAATAAGAACCTTACAACAATATATACACAGCTGATGATGTAAGCCTTTTTCTGATCGAAGTTTATAGATTAAAGAAGCACGGTCCACTCTTCATACCGAGGGTAGATCTTTAAGAACACTCTCAAATCGCACGATAATAATTAAATCAATCCTCCTTTAAGGATATCTATGTTGAAAATGAGAAATGAACTTTTATACGCCCTTAACGGATGACGGTTAAGGTTTTTTTTTTAACCTTCAGAAGCAGAAATATGAGTAGTTAGAAAAATGACGCCATAGTTGCCTCATCAATTTTGAGCCACCAGAACTGCTGATGTTGTCAATTGACTCACATTAGGTTTTTAAAAACTTTGAAATTATTGTGTTCATTTTGCTTCGTCTCTTCCTTTCCCGAGAAAGTTTGAAGCTTACTTCAAAATTTGGCAGTCGTTTTTCCGACCTTGAACGTGAGGCTGCTTGGGTTTTTGTTTCTTTACTGGTGAATAAAAACAGTTCGGTTCCGAAGGGTTCACTACCACTCTGCTTTTTCATTCTGATTTATATTTGCCTATTTCTGTAAAGGCCTCTAAGATAAAGAATCCATGTCATGCCAGTTCTCAGCTCATTTTTGAAAGACAAAGTCTTTTGGAGATTTATTACTAGATAAACAGCATTTTCAATAGACAGGTATCAACATAGGGTCACTCCAACTCCAGTTTTCTTGGCTCCTCAGTCCCGCGACTCCTATTGCGAATAGTGGTGTTGATGGTATTTCAGGAGTGCTCGCACTGCTGTGGTTCCCTCGGTATTATTTCTTGACGAATAAGGTGTCGTACTTGATCCCTGTTGACATGTCTGGCCCCACAAAAAACGTGGAGAATTATAGAGGTATCAGCAAACTTTCAGCGATTCCCAAGGTCTACGAAAGCATGGTCGATAGAAGGGCCAAATTTATTTTAAATGTAAGTCTCAGCATGGATTGCTATCTGGTCGATCCATTATTACAAATTTGCGTATTTCTCGTTTTAAATGAGAAGGAGAAGAAAGTTGATGTAATCTTTCTAAACATTGTATTTAGCAAATCATTCGATAAGCTAAGCCAGGCTGTTTAATAAATAAAGCTGAGTCCTTCGGATATTAATAAGAGCTTTCATCAGATCATATTGTTTGTCACTGGTCGCATCACCCGAGTGAAAATTTAGGTTAAACAGTCTCGGATAATCGAATGTACCTCAAATGAGCCTCAAAGTTGCCATTTAGCCCCACTGCTTTTTACTATCCATATTCTATGTGAATGTTTAAAATACGCTGATGATTTGAAAATCTTTTTAGTAATCAAGCAGATCTTAAGCGGTTTTTTTATTGTTGTAACATCAAGGGCTTTAAACTCAATATAATGCTATTACATATTCCAAATCGATTTCTTTAATTGACTTCGACTTTTTAATCCTTGGTGTTACGATTGATATAAAAGTTTCTTTTAATCACCTCAAGAAATCCGTAAGGGTTTATTTAGCTCAATGAAATTAATATCATATATGCATTATTAACCTTACATCCCTTCTCAAATCTATTATAGAATAAGCGGCTGTAATTTTGAATCCCTATAATGCCACTTTCTACGACCGCATCGAAAAGATCCAAAAGCTAAACCGCCTTTGTTCACTTTTCACTTAATGCGTTGGAAAGTTCATCCAAGCTCTTTGGCTAGACATCAGTTACATCGAATCAAACACATAAAATCTAGACGCTCGGTAGTTGATGTACGTTTGTGTCATATTAGGTCTCCTGTTCTTTCCTCCTCAATAACTTTATCTGCTCCAGTTAGGATGCTGAAAATACGTCAGCTGTTATTCGAATGAATTCACAGAACCAACTTTGGCTTGATGATTCCGACAGCTTCCCTGTTAGAAGAGATATAATAAGAACTAACTGGTTTGCCTGGTAAAGTTTACTGATGGATCAAAAATGGATTCTACAATTGGAGCTGGAGTTTTATTATTATTATTATTATTATTATTATTATTATTATTATTATTATTATTATTATTATTATTATTATTATTATTATTATTATTATTATTATTATTATTATTATTATTATTATTATTATTATTATTATTATTATTATTATTATTATTATTATTATTATTATTATTATTATTATTATTATTATTATTATTATTATTATTATTATTATTATTATTATTATTATTATTATTATTATTATTATTATTATTATTATTATTATTATTATTATTATTTTTATTGTTATTATTATTATTATTATTTTTATTATTATTATTATTATTATTCTTATTATCATTATTATTATTATTATTATTAATTTAGTTTGCACTATCTCGTAGGATATCTTTCGGCTGTCTTATTTGGTTGTTTAGCAAGACTGGGCTCGGATGGGCATGCGGGTTGTTATTCTTATTATTATTATTATTATTATTATTATTATTATTATTATTATTATTATTATTATTATTATTATTATTATTAATGTTATTATTATTATTATTATTATTATTATTATTATTATTATTATTATTATTATTATTATTATTATTATTATTATTATTATTATAATAATTATTATTATTTTTATTTTTATTATTATAATATAATTATAACAATTTTATTATTCTATTAAGTTCAATGTAATTTATGAATTCAATTCGAGCAAGTACAACTTAAAAATGATTTTTCTTAATGTTCAATGAATTAAATTTAAAAATAAATAAACAAATAAACAAATATAAAAAAGACGCATTGCCTTTCGAAGCCTTTTCGCTGTATATCAAAAAAACAATTCATTTATGTTCAAGTCAATGCGCCGCGATGTGTTCCTTTCCTTTTGGATACTCAAATATTTTAAGCACCTCGAATAGAGAATGCGCCAGTCACCCATCCCTTAAAGGTTGTCTCGCCTACCACACCTTCACCTACGGTCCAAAGCATATGTACAAACTATTAAATGTCAATCTACCCTTATCCCTAGGCCCATTTCAACATTAAATCTACTGACACTTTTCTTTACCAATATTCAAAGCTTAAGACTCAGCTTCCAACAAAATAGGGTGGGGGGGTGGTATATTCCTGTAAATGACATCATTACACCATTTCCACGATTAACCTTAAAATTCTTAAATCTCTCCAAATACATTTTCAAGTCGATTCCCATTGCCTCGGGCTAAGGTACTACGAAACTCTTACACCGCGACAGGCCTATGAAAAGAATAAGAAAGAAAACAAAAACTAGGTTGATTTAAGGCACGTTCATAAGGCATAAGTTCAAACCAATTGGTACCATAAAATTGTTTCTTATTTCACAGGACGAAAGCAACGAAACGATTTGCCTCGAATGAATTACATGGAGTAAAAGTCCCCCAAGGCATTCACTTCGTCTCCAGACGAATATGTGTGTAGAAGTTTGAAAATCCACTGTCATGATGGCAGACTGGATAACATGATATCTGGTTATGCCATGGCTATAAGAGGAACAGTGTTAAATGTTTCTTCCTTTCATCCGCCCACCCAAAAGACATCGCACCCGAAACGATCTGCCATTGCACGTACAACTGATTAAAGGATTTTCTGATAGAAATTTATTTGAAATGAGGTAGGCTGCGGATCTGCCGAGGATGGCAGCGGAGGAGGACAAATCGAAGGCTCTTCAGCCGGAAATATGCAAAGCCATTTTCAAATTTTGTTTCTCTTAAGCTAATCGATATAGTTGGAAATTTGTTTTGAGCACTGCTAATGCTATCGGGACCCTCGTTCTCTATTTGCCTGCTAATCTACCTTCAAAATTTCAAATGGACAAGCGAAAATATTTGGAGATTGTAGTGGAAACGGAATGGCTATGGGATTATTAAGGCATTCGTAAATTTTAATTGAATTGGAGTTGCTAAGCTCTTTGTTGCTCTCAACAAAAAGGCAATTTCCATTTCAAATAATAGCAGCAATGAAAATTGCTCAAACTTTAGTGCTGCAGCTTTAGATTTGTAACAAAATTTGACTTTGACTTAAAATATAAGCAATAGGTTATTCCACAGTTTTCTTGATCCTTTTTTTGAAGATCTGGAATATGAACGAATTTTTTCAAAAGTTTGCAAACAGCTCATTGAGAAATGGAGAGCCCGCAAATGTTGTAGTGAAGTTGATAGATTTGGCAAACTAGGAAGGCATGAGCATTGAAAGAGAAGCATCCATTCAGCTTATCTTTTTGAGATTACTTGGCAAGTTCAATCACTAAGACATTTTTTTCCAAAGTCCGCATCGGCCAAATCATCATACAATGTCCTAGGAAAAACACAGAAGTTTCAGCTCCATAAGTACGATGGAAAATGTGCTTGTCTCTGTCAAGAAAGATAATAAACTCACTGAGACCTTTTATGTCAAATAAGGTTTATGAAAGTTACGAGCATTGTTTTGTCATTTAATCAAAAAAAAAATTATATGTAAATTTGACTTAAAAGGACGAAAGAATACTCTCTCAAGTCCGGGCCGAGATGACGTCTGCCAATGTAGGTGGAAAACGCCAGGTAGTCGTCGAGCGCATCATCATCAAGTCTCAAAGATTTTATGCCATAAGGAGACAAAATTTTATAGCCGTATAGATAAAGCCTTACGACACTGAGGTGGGCACAAGTTAAGTCAAAAATGTTGACTCTTTGCTAAAAAATTAAAAATAGATTCACGTGGCTCAAGTAGAATGAAGAAATGCGACTTATTCGAATTTCCACAAAGGAAACGCAGAGCAAATGGCAATGGCTTGAAACTGACAGGACGTCTCAACAAAAAAAGGCAGATCTGAGGGCCAGATGGCAAGAGGAAAATGGTTCGTGGTTTACTCCAGTTCATCCTCACCTTCGGTTCATTAGTCGGTTGGAAGGCACTTGAGAAGAAATATCATCTTGCAAGAATCACACTGGTTCAAAGATTTGGTTGCTAAGGAGTTACCGGATCAATGAGATTGACACCAACCGCAGCACTGGAGACAATGCTGAATCTGCTGCCACTGAAGCTATAACGCCACAATAGAGCGGCTAGGACAGTGCTAAAATTAAGAGAAGTATGTCTATGGGTAGATAATGCCTTAGGGCACGCCTCTATTCTACTACAATTGGAAGCGAACTATATCATCCCACAACAGACTCTTACAGGAAATTTTGTATTAAAATTCAGCCCTGCGGCCATTAAGGCTCTGAACTCGACTCAGATAAAATCCAAGCTTGTCAAGATGTGCAAAGAACAACTAAACATTATATCAGCGGTCAAAACGATAAGCCTATGTTAAGTCAGGTCTTCGGGATATGATAGGGAGTGAGAGGGCAGACGAACTTGCTAAATTGAGATCAGAATTGGAAACTTATAAAATTCTACCCTTTGTCAAATGCCAATTAGCGCTCTTCATAAAATTATCAACTCGGAAACAATGAACATGGCTAATAGACGCTAAATTGTGAATAATGTACTATAGCCAGACTTATGTGGCCAGTCACCGACGCTCATAGATCCAGAGTTCTCATTTACCTTACCAAGCACCAATGGTACCAATGCGGAGCGATTCGGTATACCACATAACATAGCCGTCGAAGAAAAAGAATCTGATCCTCTCAAACGCTTTCGGCAGATCAGATGCAACTTTTCTTTGGAGCAGATGAAGATATCTACCGGCTTTAGTCTAAAAGTCATCCTAATAAGGCCAAAGTCTCCGAGGAGGGCGGTAGCTTAAACGTTGAAGGTTCAATACATAAGCTTCCATCAAAGTTCCGACCCAGCATTTATTTAATGAGTCCGGCAGTTCAAGTCTTATCTATTTAACCTTCTTCCTTATGAAAGTCATGGAATGAGGAACCAACTTGACATTAGAGGCATGATTAGGGATACGTTTCCAAATCACTTTATGAATATTTGATAGCTTTATGAAAAATATTCATCATAATAGACAGATGGAAAAAAGGTCTGAGCAGTATGCACAGAATCGTCTTGAAAAAGAGACTGCAGCTGGAACTATCCCAAATGCAATGTTAACTCAATGAAATCATAAGGATCGAAGAACTCTATGACTTCAGCACGAGGGTTTACTTGAATAATATTTCACACCGCTAAAGTTAAAAGGGGTTCATTGCCCACTTGATACTAAGAATCTTGTTCTCTCTCAATTTAAGAAAAGCTCCATTTCCCTACTAATTAGTTCCTTAACAGTTCCTTAATTATCTCCTCGAAGTTTCCCCGAGTCTTGTCGGAATTAATGAATTAGTATACAGGGTTAGTAGGAGAGGTTAGTGGATTTTAGTCGCCTCTTACGACAGGCATGCCTTACCTCGGATATATTCTAAGCCCTACCCGAAGGGCGAGTAAAATGATATTGGTAGTGACTTCAAAACATGAGTCAGGTTAACCTTTATGCAATATCAAAGTTAGAAACGTTCTTATTTTCCAACGGCATTAATCCAAAAATAACTCAGGATCACCAGAATGTGTAGTTTACATTCACCTGGCTCTGAATTTTTCAAATATCATTTAAGCGGCCTCAGATAAACTATTATTTTGTTGGAACAGAAGGCACAAAGGTTTAATGTAGAATTTCACTTGGAATGAGACTATAGTTGTTCTATGAAAATGTATTCAACAAATACTTGAAATCTTTTCATATTGCAGAACTTGTCGGCAATATTTTTTAAATTGTGAAAATTTCCAAACTTTCTGCTTTTAATTTTAAGTCGCTTGATATGACCAGAAACAGAAAAATGATATTCATACAGCTAACTAACAGCTTTGTAACTAAGCCTCAAATGTAAAATCCAATTTATGCTCTAGACTAAGAGTAATTGGCTCGCGTTTACGCACCAGATGCAGTCTTTTCAACCACTTCTAAAAAAAAAATTCAATTGGCACTATTTCTCTATCAGTGATTTATCCTTTGCAGCCCATTCGCGCTCGAAGGACCAGAAGAAAGCAAATTTTCAATCAAGAATCCTTTTTCCTTCGTCGCAAAAACCAATTTATCTGCGAAGCTATTCGCCTTCCGTCAAAGACACTTCAACCCATCTCACTTATCATCGAAACGAACATTTTCGATAGCAGACCAAAAGAGAGAATAAAACGTCACCCACATGTATGTCTATGTATGTATGTCTACTGACAGACTGACAGCCCAAGTACACCCTCAGGAGTCCTGATTGCTGTGCAATAAATTTTCAAAGTCCCATTCGTCTGTGTGACACTACGAGCGCACAGGTACAGGCGTCAGCACTGGCATATCTTTTAGAAAGACAGCTACGCATACGAGTACGTTCGGAAGGGTTCTTGTACGCTTTTGAAAATTAAAATAAGCCAGGCCTTCAGCAGCTGGCTGTATCCTTTGTGTAGTTAAACGAATCGAAAACCAATGCATAAATGTGGAACCGCTACCAAAGCGACACACAAAGGAACACGGGCATATCCTGTTTTCCATTTAAGAGGATTTCCATACGCAACGTGAGTGTGTATGTTTGTGTATCCAAGATGTGCGTATGGAAGATGAGGTTTCTGAGTAGGTATGTGTCAGGAAATGATATGCAAATATTTTTCCAACTGGAGCATCTGGTAAACAAAATGAAACTGATCCTTTCTGATTGCAAAAGGTGAGATGAAATTAGGTAACTTGTGACATTGTGTAGGGATGCTCAAGTGTAAGTGGAAAGCATTTGGTACTCAAAATAAAAATTCAATTATTCCTTTAAAAAACGTTCGTTTAATTCATTGGAGTTGCATATTTTTTTGCTGGTAAGCCTTAACTTTTTCAAGCGTTAAACTCTGCAAGCATTAAAGTTATGCAATGACAACAACCCCCGGATAAGGATAATATTACCGTTGACGACCTTTGCAAGTAAAAATATAGCAATGACCATAAGATCTGCACATAGAATAAAACGTCCCCTCACAGGCATAATGAGAGCTCGCGCAGGCACTTGACCGCTTCAGGACAGATATCACCGTCACCCACCTGCTGCGATGAAATAGACTGCAAATAAGGTGGATGAAAAACATTGGTATCTATTGCAGTGACTTAAATCACAACAAAGTTACGTCCAAGATTCGAATAAGAATTTCCAAAAACACCAAAAAATGGTACACTTCGACCTTACAAATCAAAACACACATGTGATCGTGCTCCTTCGACTTGTGACAACAAAAGTTTGGATAACACAATATTTATGTAGCAAGCAACTACATTAGAGGTTTTTAATATTCAACGAAAGCTAGACGCGAATAAAGCTCCAGGTATACACGGCGTTACAGCTAAGATTTTTGCAGCTTAAAGCAATGACAAGTCCCAAAATTGTGTTAAAGGTAGCCTTAGTTCGACCCATTTTAAAAGGTCAAATCTCACTTTTATCATTAGTCGAGAAATGTCTGTAAGGCGTTATAGTCCACCGGCTCAATGTGTTCATAAAGTGATAATCTGTGATTCAAGAAAACCAAAATGTTTTCCAAAGAAATAAAAGGGGGAGAATATACGCGAATATAAGCTTTAATAAAAATCACCATGTCCGAGTCATGTCCTTAAGTTAAGCGTTCGATACACTGGATCATCGAAAGCTATTACAAGCGCTTGCTAGAGCGAGTGTAAGGGGACCTCTTGCGAATTGGCTGCTAGACTACGTTATCGAGCGAACACTCATAGCCAAAATTTCTGAAGAATTAAGAGAACAAATGGCTACTATCAATGGAGTTCCTCAAGGATCAGAACTCGGCCCTGTTCTGTATATTTTATACACTACTGAATTGCTGCGATTGCTGCGTCTATTCAGAACTTGTATTTTATTCGCTTTCGCTGATCATACTGTGATTTTAGTAGGACATCGATCTCTGAATGACGCAAGATGGTATCATGATTATGGAGTTATAATAAATGTTTCGAAAATGAAGGTGATGCACATAAGTAGAAACCAAGCAAAAGACCAAATTTAAGCATAATATATAAAAATGAGAATTGCCCAGATTCGCCGACGAACTAAATCATTGAAGAAGGGTATGAATATAAGTATTTCGGTGTGAAAAGCGAGTCTCACTTCAGATAAAACAAGCATGTGGAAACTTTACTTCGAAAAATAAAGAGTGACGTATTTTCACTCGTTTATCTGAAGTGAAATGCACCAAAAGCCATGCTACAGCTACTTCGCACTCAAAGAATCAAAGCTTCGTTTTATGCTTTTAGCTTGGGATGCTCACTTTAAAAAACAAAGCCTTAAAAATTATCGCCAGTGAAGCCATTAATATCGTGAGTATTGAAAAAATTTTCAAGATGACCACAATACTAGAGTTTTATGACAACAACTGCTTTAAGAAATAGATTCAATATGATATTTATACTAGCAGATAGATTGAGGATTTCTTAGAGGTTCCATTTGTATACAATGTTTACCAATCGGCCTCACATCCTTTGTCTTCAAGACTTTTGACAGGATTCTCGACAATCACATACGAAACTCTATAGATCAACTATGTCTATCTCAGCACGCCTACCTAAGAGACAAATTGACTGAAACAGCACTCTACGAGGTGGTGAGAACTGTTAAAACAACTCTGTACTATCAAAAATATACACTAGCAACCTTCATAGACATTAAAGGGGCTTTTAATAACGTACTTACGGAAACAAGTCTGAGCATAGATAATCATATCAGTCAATGGATTATCACCATGCTCGGAACCCGAAATATACAGGCCACGTTGGGAACACTCCATGGAGACGTTATCTCACCTCTTCTTTGTCAAGAATAAAATACTCTTGTAACTAGAGAGGGAGAGGACTAAAATGGTAGCATCTGCGGATGACTTGGTGATTCTTTTGTTTGAAAAATTTCCTACCGAGATCAGCGAAATCACTGAACTTTCTTTTAAATATAGTGGGGCCTAAGGCCTAAAATCGTTCAGTTGATGTTCACTGCCGTAGTACGTCTAATCCTCACTTACGGATCCTTAGTTTGGTGGCCGGCTCTTAAGAAAAAACACAATATTGCAAAACTCGACAAAGTGCAAAGAGTGGCATGCATACTCCATACTAAACATAGTGCAGTTAGACTCAGAGAATCTCACCTATGGACCTCAAAACCATATGGACACAGCTGTATCCTAGACTTGATACCGAGGGAATTAGCACCAAATTAGGCAGACTATACACCAACTTATGATGATATTGAAAAATACGTTGACGTGGTTCATACGACCAAAGTAGGCTGGGATAGTGGACGCATTAATTTCATCTCAGATGTGAGAATCTACACACACGGTTTAGAGATGAATTGCGGAGTCGGAGCAGGTATCTTTTCAGAAGAACTGAATATATGTATAGCCTTGAGACTTTCGTATGATGCTAGTTTCTTTCAGGCAGAAATCTTTGTCGTCTAATCAGATCAAAAGAACGCACAGGCTCGATGCAAAGAATAACCATTCTCGTTGAAAGCCAAGCAGCCATGTTTACTAGTATAGCAGAAAGATTCATGGTAAACATTATTTGGGTTCCCGGGCACAGTCTCATAGCAGGTAATGAAAGAGCTGACAAATTAGCCAAGCAAGGTTCCACACACGCCAGCTCGCATGCCGCGGGGATGCATATACGATTACGATAAGTCAAAGCTAAAATCGATATACATTTCCGGACAATTGCTGGCTTTAGGTGGTCTCAAAATCCAGAACATGGCCGTTATATAATTTGACGTGGACTGAGGATTTTCTAAGTCGAACCCACACTGACATCGCGAGAATAATGGCGGTCATCACAGGGCCGATGGGAGACCACGCAATCAGACTTAACATTCCATGGAACACACGATGTTGCAGCTGTAACGACACTTCAGAAAAGGAGACATTAACTCACTCACTCACAGCTGCCCAGCGCTATTGTTTTCAACATCCTGCAGGTACGCAGCAGCTTTACTTGAACAAAAACAAATAACATTTCTTCCTGCGAAATGTATAAAAGGTCCTAAGTTTCCCAAGGTCGAAATATTTAACTTCCTTTCTCACTCTCCCTATCGCTGGAAAAGGTTACGTATACGCAACAGTGCTCTAAAAACAATTTTGATTTATGGTGCTCCGATTTGTTTAATTGAGAAGCTTACATATGTAATGAAATCCTTCAGACTGAAAACATGTTGATTTCCCATCATTCCATACAATCTATCTCCTTTCAAAATGACAAACCACCTAAATAATCCTTCCATGGCATGTCGTAAACTCCAGTTACATCTCAATTTCGATCCTTGACTGTCAATATGACAGATAACTTAAAGTCACTTGAATTGATATTCTCACCACACTTCAGCGGTAATCCTACTTCACGTCTCCATTTACTGCCTCACAACGCTCGTCTTGTATCTGCAGGAATGTGAAGACATTTATCAAAATCCAGGATATTCGTCTGTTGACATTAAACCAACAAACGACACAGCATACACAAAGGAAGCAACCCCCGTTCAAGGCAAGAAATAGACAACTCCATGTATAAGCATTCTCAAACCACCATCGTATCCTGAGATGCGTCACCTTAACACCAAACTCTATCCTTTTTTTTTGCCTTTATCATCATCTTGTGCTTTGGTAAACGCTAAATTCGCGCACACGCTTAAGCATATTTGCAGAGAACTCTTGTTCAAGTCAAAAGCAACGAGCACAAGTTCAGCAATCATTCAACGTTATCTTCCCCCAAAGAGATTGTCTGCCTTATAAAGGCGTCAAGTATCTCTTTGAGTCATGGAAGGGGTTAAAGATAAAAGGGAGTTCCAACATCAACACCAACGCCACCCGGTATTCAAATAAACGTCAGGATGCTTCATAATGGATACAAAAGTTAATCCGGCTTTTGTGCCGAAAAGATTCCAGTGCATGTATGATCTGTTTCCTTCTCGTAGTCGCAGATTCAGTTTCACATTTGAGGTGGAAATGATTTTGAATTCCAATGAAAGGCTCTGCTCCTCCTCTGCTGTGGTACGTTTGTTGGTTTAGCTCTTGGCTGACGAGTCCTCGAAAATGCATCAAAATGTTCGAGTATGTTGCTGCACGAATAGGAGCTTTGGTTAAGTTAACCAGGTGAACGGGTAAACATGAATGTTGTTTGCAAACTGAAAATAAGGGAATGGTATGAGTAAATCTTAAAAGCTGACAAGGGAATGATGGACGAATGACTGGAAAATGGCACAATGTCGTCGTTAGTCCGAATCCGAAGAGTTTTGTTCATATTTCAAAATCTCCTTGCAGTAGAATGTGTAAAAACTGAACTGAACCATGAATTCCCTTCATCTCGCTGCTGTTTACTTATTTGATGAACATATCTACGAATGAAGAGATTCTTTTTGTCAAAATCTAAGCCTCTTCTGATAGAGCTTCATTGATGAGATTGAAGTTATGCGTCGTTTTTCGACCTCAACGAGTTGGCTCTATTTTTTTTCTTAATAACACAAACATTTCCATATTCAGTGTTGCAGACGTCGTTCGGCATTAGGAAGAAGGAAAGTATAGATTTATAGGATTCACATTCCTGAAGTAATTTTCCACGTTTAACAGTGTTCAACATTGAGAGATAAATCTTGCTTGTCTCAAGATCAATAACATTGGAAAACATTATTTAGTTGATCGATTGAGTGTCGGCCAAAATTGTTAATATATAATGTGGATTTTCAATGAAAATGAAGATAAACCTGTTTAAAGCGCAACTCGCTGGCAAATTACTGCCACAATAAAGTATGAGTCAAGGTATGCTTCAAGATTGATTTTAATATCCAATATGCTGATATAACAAGGTCAGTATTGACAATCTTATATTCACTTTGTTCAGCTTTATATTACAAATTTTAATACAATGAATGCAAGTCCCAAAACACTACCCACACCGATTTAATGACATGTGACGCCTTCTGGTATATCTAGCAATACACTTAAGCATTATGTTTCGAATGCAAATCAAACGTGATCGAATGTCATGTGGCACTATCTGGTATGTGGCGCATTTTAATGATCATGCATTAAATCACACTAAAAATGTTTTATATCAAAATTGAAAAGAAAAAAATATATTTATACGAATTCGTCCGGAAACTCATGAGCCGCAGTGTATGTGTTTAACGATGCTTTTGCTCCTCATTAAGAAGTTAAAAAATAAAAGTAAAATGGAACTTTCTTCATAAGAAAACAAATTTGATTTTGATTGAACTACTGAATAGTCCCTTTTTTTGAGTCTTCTTGTGTAAAAAAAAACTTGAACCACCCTATCAAATTTAGCCAAAACCTTTTCAAGTGTTCACTCTTCACAAACGCTTCATATGAAACTAATTTCAATTCGATGGCTTGATTTGTTCGCGAGTTATGCGAGACAAAATAATACGCACAAACGAACGTACGTGCACACACACAGAAAATAGTAGAAACTGATTCCTGGGACCTCGAAACGAAGAAGTGAAGATATGTAAAAATTTTGAATTTCGAAAATCGAACCCATTACAAGAACATCCTGATGGGAAGTTGGAAACTGATTGACGCATTGCATTTTTTTTTTGCAATTGCGTTACCTGTGTGTAGACAAGCGTAGGAAATAGCGTAAGTAACTGCCTCTTCATTTACTTCATTTTGTTGTTCCCAGATTGGAATTCTAGAGCAAGTCTTAAAAATTTGTCAAGTTTCGAAACTTTTACAATAATTTTTTGCCCTTGGAATCAAATTAACAGCGCTGTCATTGGAGTGATCGATTAACGAAAGTGGGTGGCTGTAGTGTTACGAACAATTTATCGTCTCGTCAAAACAATTCTTCGTGGGAATCAGCATCAAAAATAATATCTACCAATAATAAATAAAATACAGCGAATTGAGTGAATGCAAATTTGTTCATAGTGAATTCACTATCACTTTTCAAACTTCACCCGCAGTGCAGTCGAACGTAAAATACAATCTCTCAATTTTTCTTCCATTCCTTCTGCTTGCCGCTGCTCTGTGCACGTTTTGATGGCCTACAGTGATATCTACATAGGTCAAGCGATCCAGTCTTGTAAGAAGTCTTGCTATTTCCCTTGCTGTTGAAATAATAACATGGATATAAAGTGTTCCCAATTATACTTTCTGCGATAATCTCACCCGTTTAAATTTTTCATTAACACTTGTTTTTTCCATTGAATAATCAATTTAAGTGATTCCAAAATCTACAAATGAACTAATTAACCTTAAATAGAAGCATATACCCTCTCTAAAGAAAATATGCTCCTGATGGTATCCATTATACTAATATTGCAACCCAAACTATTTGCAGCATTTACAAAAAGTAAAACAATTTCGTCCCCAATTTCCCAAAAAGCACATTCGAGCAAAAATCCAATTTTGTTTCAAACTGCCAATTCCCTGTTTCAGCTCATTCGTTCTCTTTTGTTATAGTTTGAATGGGTCATCCCTTTTTGTGGATACAGAGTAATGACATTAGTTTCTGGGTGAGGTTCTTAATTTTACTGAAAACTCCCCAAGGCATAATATACTATACAGAGTAATACTTTGTTACTTGTATTCATTTTATGGTTTTTCAGATCAAATGAGAGGCGTTGATGCCTGAAAAATTGTCTCAAAACTATGCTTTTGCATCAAATTTCTCGAAATTTATGAGTCAATTTGCCAACAAGCTGTTAACCCTTCCAAATTACTCGATGAAATCACTTAATTGAATCCCCTGATATAAACCTACACAGAAATCTATCCAAATCAATGCACACTCCTCTGCGTTCGTTTATCGTTGTCATGTTTAAATACATCCTTCGGATAAGTCCAACCCATTTAGAGCTATTCACACTGCCAGTGACGCGTACGCACGTCTGCCGCATTAATTTAAAGGACACTTATTGCCCTTCGTAATGGTAATTCATATTTCCAAATTGTCCCTGCTCTCTGTTCTATCCCTTGAGGCCTTGACCGATTTATTGACTTTTCGAAAACTCGAATAACGTTTTATGACACCTAAATTCGTAATATTCGCCCGACCCTACACCTTCCGTCGTGGTGTGTTGGTGTAATAATCGTAAAGGTAGGAAACGATATATTCGCAAAACATTTAAACGACACATAAAAACAAACGACACTGTTGCTCTTCCAATAACTTGGGGTATCAACGATCTCCATGGAGATGTGTACGCAATTTGTATTGTATGCGTTCGCTCTGCTCTGCGAAAGGTTCGTATTAGAGTTCAGCTTTGAGGGATGGGGAAAAAATCTAATTTAACTCATTTGTACATGTAAATAAAGTAGATCTCTGAGGGAATGGAAATGCCAGCGTAATCGGGATGACAACCCCTAAACAACATGAGGACATTTTTGCATATTTGCTTTATCTGAATGGCTATTTGTTTGAGGTTGCTTCTCGTTCCATATGGCTGTGGATAATCGGAAAAGGCTATGAATATTTAAGTAAATTGAACTGATTTGGAATTGAACACAATTATATTTATTTAGTTTGTGTGTGTATTCGACAACATGATTTCATAAAATCGGCCAAAAGCGAGTTTTTACTCTGACACGAAGGGTTCAGCACTTCCCAACAGTATGCAACACTTTATATTTTTTTAATTATTAAAAATTCACTCATTAACTTCTCTATGAAATAGTTTAATAGTAGAAATTCTATAATGGTTCAGAAGATTCAGCCCTGTGACACACGGACAGACGGACAGCGGAGGCTTAGTAATATGTTTCTGTTCACTTTGGGTGCGGAACCCTAAAAATTATTTAATGCCACGATTGCGTTCGTGAAGTTGTTGCAAGAACATTCAGGAGCTTGGCAGCTGCAGGTGTTCAATAATTCATGTCAATTCTGTCAGTCGTGTTTCGCTCTAACTCATTTTTCCGACCCTTTTTTTGAATTCCCTTCTTCCAACTCGAACACTTTTTTTGATTCTTTACCTATTGAAATTCGTCATAGTTGAAATTTTGTTTTGAGGAAAACAAAAAACTCACACAACGCACTTTGCAAGCCCGGATTATAACCCGCGTCGGCGCCATGTTTCTTCATTTAATTAAAAAAAGAAGTAAAGGTGAGAGTTGACTCGAACACGAAGGGTTCCGCGCTTCCTAAGATTTTAGATTTCTCAAAGCATCGACCAAAATTTCTTTCAAGAATTTTCACTTCCAGATGGGAAATAGCAAAATTTAAAAAAAAATAAGGACTTTAAACGATCACTGGATTAAAAGATTATCTGATGCAGAATAACTGTATAAATGTGTTTTTTTTTTTGGCAAATCCATGCGAAGAATCAATCTCAAGCCGAGTGAAAATTCGTTCAGGATTCGTTGTTGAATGTTAAAATGAAGGGGTTTTACTGTGAACCCGATTTTCCAGTCCATGAAAGATTTAAAAGTCAATGAATAAAATCAACAGCGCATAGAGATTGTCGCAGAATTCAAACCGGACGACATTTTCAGTGTCGATGAGACAGAAATTTTTTCGAATATTTGCCGACTCGTGCATTGACTTTTAAAAGTGTTTTGGAGGCAAGCACAGTAAGGAGCGTGTGATTTGCCTTATGACCGGCTTTAAAAAGCTAAAACCTTTAAACATCGGAAGAGAAAAAATCCTCGCTGTTTTTACAAAATCAACTCATTGTCAGTGAGTGATGAACCTAATCATCGTTTTTGAGTGACGGGAGCTATTTTTGCAACATAACTTTTGAAACTGGATGAAAAAATTTGGAATATCTAAGCGAAAGGTATTGTTTGTAATTGAGAACTGTCCAGCTTGCCCAAAACAAGTTAATTAAATGTATCAAACTTAAGTATTTCCCTCCTAACATGACCTCAGGAGTTCAGCCGATGGACATTTATATTCATGTCAAAAATTTAAAAGTGCACAGCTAGCATCTGATACAGACAAAGATTTTGCAGGTTTGGGAAACCAAGAAAGAGGACTACAAGATATCACTACTTAACTGTGTACGCGCAATTTAAAAAAACGGTGGATACAGGATGTAACTCCATTGAAAATTAAAAATCGTTTCGTAAAAGCCGGCCGGATATATGTAACCGAAGACACTAATGAGTCACCACAGAAGTACCTGATCCTGAAACAATTTTAGAAACTCTGAACATTCAAAAGCTGGAAAAGAATGACCCTGACAACGTTATTTTAATATTGCAATCTGCAATCGAAATGACAGCGAATTTACCGGATGGGATACTCCACTGCCTTTAAATCATTGAATCATTTTTTAAACAGATGAACACTTCGACAACTGGCATGTCGCAGTCAAAACATACGCCTTTTTTTTAATCAATTTTGCACAAAATAAATCGGGTGATTGAAGGAATTAATAAAGCAAGAAGTTTTATTTTTATCGCTTTTTTGCGTTCAATAAATACAATAAAAAATACAAAAATTATAATAACTACGCCTAACTCGAGTTTTTCCAAGAATCCCTCTTACCCGAACTTATTTGATCTCCCGACATGGAAATGAGTGAATCCCGAGTCTGCATTGATGAAGATCTGAAGATAACATATTTCACTGAATGCTGCATCTCAACGAATAGCCCTACTTGTAAGCGTCTAGTCTCGCACAAGTCGTACAAGCTATTAAGAATGCGAAAAACATATTAAGGATGAATTGTGCTAATGTGATTATGGTTTAAAAGACACTTTCTGTAGATGCTGCCTTCTTAAACCAACACGAAGTTAATTTTTGAATTCAGAGCCAATTTTTGTGTAATTTAAATAGCATCCGGCACCTCCTTTAATCCAATTTCATTTCTCGTAATTGATTTTACGATATCAGCTTTTCTTTTCTTGTCCTTTTTCTATCGAGGATTATTAATTCAATTAAACAAAATTGACACAAGACGATGACAGCATGATAAACTCCACAGAACGTTGAGATTCAGCATCTTCTTCTAACATTATTCGTCGGCTATCTTCTGGACACCACGCCAATGTCTTTTGCCTTGACAATTATTATGTCACATAACCCCCACCACCGATCAAAGCTTGTTTGCGTTTAGAAAAAGAAATTATCATTTCACTTCACAGCACTAGATGAAAATTATGAAAATTGTTGTAGAGAAGGAGGAGGACACTGGTCACCATGTGGCTTCTGGAGCACAAACTTTACATTTCCCATGAATATTTGGAGAATTTAATTAGAAATTTTCTGATTAATTGCCCAACGGGGACAAGCAGCCAGTGTCCTGTTTTACGCTTTGCGAACAAATATTAAGCACGTTTTGCGGTTGCTCCTAAGGATATTTGAGATTAAATCGAAATTTAATTTTCACAAAATATTCCAGTTGAAAAGTTTTGTCTGTGCAGTAATTTTGCCGAACATAGTTTAATCAGGAAGAAAGATTTTTCCCCAAAACTAACAAGGAATAAAATGTTTCATGTGCAATAAAATGTTTTCTAGGGCACATGGAAATATTGTGAAATATTAAAATTTATTTATTTGTTTCCGACAATCTGAACTTTGCATTTGTGCAAAATAGTGTACTCGAAATTCTGTCAATTTCATAACCCAAAGTTGAAAAGGATTTTACTGGAGCTGCTAAATACATACATTGTTGACCAACCAGAGTAGAAAACACATCTCCACCAGGTCTGTTTCTTTCTACGAGAGCAAGAGGAAACTCTGGATCGCAATCCGCAAAGTGATTCATTCTTGAAGTGTCACTGTGTAATCTGTTCCAACTCACGACCCGCACTTGAGAGGCTGGTAAGGGGTTAACTGATCGACGAGATGAACACATATTCTAGGGCTAGGATGAACGTTGCATCTTTCACCAATTGATATCACTGCAAGACAATTCCACTTTTATTTTTTCACAATAGATCGAAATTCACCCTTTTCGGACTTTCATTGAACAATTTCACATCATTTTTGGAGGTTGCATTTTTCTCACATGAAAAACTGGCTTTCTATTCTGACAAATCCTAGATTGTGTTCGGAACAGGTACAAATCTCTTCTGCGAAGAAACCTTACAGAATGTCTTCATAAGAGACAACTGCCTCGTGTAGATGACGAAATTACTAACTACATTCTGGATTATCAGTAGAGTCAATATTTTCTACAATATCATACCCTTCTATCCAGACAGACAAATCAGAAAGTTTGATCAATCTAAGCTGAAAAGAGCGGTCTCTTTCCTATTGAAATTCATGCGATCATCTTGGGAATTACAAAATCTATACGAATTTATAAAGAGTCCAAACCAGTTCTCCTGCATCCCTTTATTCCATGCTCATTTTGGAACGGCTTCGTAGGGGATCCAACTCGTAACTAAGCTGTCAAAATGGCAGTCACACTTTTCATAGAATCTGAAGAGGGGTTTAGACTTTACTTATAAAGAGCAATTTTAGTAAAATAAACTTTGAATTTTAGAAAGAGAATCAGGTTTTTAGTCATTTAGATTAGTCCTTCCAAATCGGGTGTCCGTGGCTTATTGCTAAGTGTATTTGACTGCTGAGCATGAGGGTTTATATCCAGAAAAAAAAATGTTACATTTCACACTGCTCCACTATTGCGAATTTGCAATGTTTAACTGCCATTAAAAAAAATGGGGCCGTTCGGAGGACCAATAAACTGTATGTCCAACAACAATTTCTTGGTTAATAAATTAATTGTCACTTGCACAGACTTAACTAACTTGTCCGGAAGTAGCAAACAATTTGCACTACTGTTACTATTGAATTTGATTATAAAGAAACCTCTATTACAATTTTTAATAGGTTTCAAAATTATTTTGTTATTCACATTGGCAACTTTCCAGCACGCCTTTGCTTAACTGGTGTACTGCTCCGCTACGGGGAAATTTCTCTAGAATGCATTTGGAGTAACAGAAAATATGACGTCACGTTTAGTAGCAAATCAAATTGGGTTTGACAGCTTTCCTTACTTTGCTAAATTTCCCTCAAATATTTTTTAAATTTCCCCGTAAAGACTCGCTACCCTTCGCTACCTTTTGCTACGGGAAGAACTGTCATCTCAGTACATTTTTCTCGTAGCGGATCTGCGCTTCGGCGTACTAGAACGGGGCCAATAAAAAATCGAATGCCACATTTCAACACAGCTTTTGACAGCTAGAGTTTTTGACGCTTAGGTGTAATACTTCCATCTAACTTAATTGTCAAACCGACAGAAATGCTTCAATTGGTATGGCCTAGAACTTTTGGATTGCGCACAAAATAAGAATTGCGAGAGAATTTGAAAATGTAAATTTGGCAAATTTTATTGTTCGTTGGATTTCAAAATTGACTCAAAATTTTTACTGAAATGTCAAAGGTTCACTCAAAAGGAATATTATTTGGAATTTTTCAAAAAGTTATGCTTTTAATGAGTCCGTTACTAAAGTTACACTATTGGCTTATATGCTGAACCATAAAAGATAGATACTTGCAATTTTCACAGGATGTGTACCACTTTGGAAACAAATAATTAAAGCTTAAAATAACATTTATAAACACTTTTAATTTTGAAAGCATGCAGTTTAAAAATATTGTACGGTGTTGCGGAGCCCTTCATTTGCGTGTTCAGCTCACACTTTTTTTTTAATGAAAATTAGTATTCATCGAGGGAAATATGTACTCAAATTGATTCTAGAACAATTAAAGCAAAAGTTGTTAAATTTGTCAATTTTGAAAGCATTTGACACCTAAATGGCAGTCTTTCACCTAAATTGAAAGCTTTTGAAAGACTTTTCTTCCCTTTCTGTATTATGTAAACATATTTAAATAAATCGCTTAAATTATGTTCTGTTGAGTTGCGCTTGAATGCTTGAATACATTTATTTTTCCGTTTGCATTTATTCCCAATTTGCAATGCAATCAAATTCCATTTTATAATTCTTACCCGAAGGATACATTTATTTGACGTGAATGAAAATCCAAAATAACCGCCTAGACTGTGTACCATATTTTTCATTTAACTCTTTTCTCGATTTCCGGAAGGAATTTGGGCAGCAGTTTCCTTCTGTTTGGTACCGTCGTTCACACATGTACGTACTCGTATGTATATGATGGGAACGTGTGATCAGTGTGTGGAAAATCCTGAATTTTCCACATAATCCTAGCCTCTGGGCCACAGTGTTGTAGTCTCTTTTCTTTTTTTTTATGAAATATTGAATCAGCCACGTTCAGTGCCTTTTTGCGTTTTAATTTGCTTCGTCTGTGCATTTTAATGCGCGTATAAATACGTTTTTTTCTCGTGTATTCGAATATGTTTCAGTTCGTCCCTTTTAATAAATGTATCTATGTATTTACTCGCGAATATTTGCTGCATACGGATATGAGGAATGAAGCGGACCGAAGGATTGAGAATGGGAGCGTCTGTGATGCTTCGCTTCTGGACCGATGAGGGCAACAAAGAGCGTATGGCGTCTGGTGGTGATGGTAATACGTCTGTAGTTAAATTTTCTGAAATTAATTTTTAACGGTAGCAAGAAGGGGAATAATGAAAAGATGGACGGAGCTAGGCGGATTTTGATGCTTCTATGTTATAATTGCAATCTGAGGAAATTGATGTGGAAGATTTAAATTTTAATTATAAAAAAAAAAACGTCTGGGTGTCTGGAACTCATATATTAAAATATTTTTTTAACAAATCTATACTGTCCCTCTGAAAACCATAGTATATTCAAGCCCCAAATACGGAAATTTTGGTTTTTCACGCTGAACAAACGCGCCTCTTACGAAAAAATTAATGTTGGCGAAAATTGTCGTCATCTTCGAGCTGGGTTGTCACTTTGTATCAACTGGACCTTTCAGAATTCATTCAATTTTATTTTTTGTTTTCTTTGTTTTGAAGGAACTATTTGGTCGAAGATTATCAAATTTGAATTACCCAGTACCGACATGTAAGTTTTGAATAATAGTTAAAAAATGATCGAATTTTGAACGGCAACTTCTTAAAAATGCTTCGATCAAAAATGGTAATACCACAAGAACAGCTTTACAAATTAAAAAGGAAATACCCTGATACAGGCTCTTTAAGCACACCCTACAAGCGCCCCTTAAATTTTTCGAAATTATAAAAAAACATTTCATTTCATCAAAAAACAAATAAGCTCGATTAAGAACTTACTCCTGATCTTATCAAGTGGAAGAAGTTTTTTTTTTGCGACGCGATCGCAATTTAATTTTGAGGGTGCGGATGGTTCCATCGTTTTCGAAGGCGAGCCAGACTGAACTTGGACTGATTCGTAAAATAGACGGCTCGAATGATTTGTGAGGAGGGACATTTTTGGAAAAAGTAATGCTTTCAAACGCTGAAGAGCAAATGCCCCTCAAAATGACATTTCAGCAGAGCAACGACATGAAGAATACGTCCAATATGGTAAAGACTTGGTTTCAAACTGTATATAGTATTGTGTTTATGCCAATTTTTGATCACTTATAAGCTTTCCAGGGTCCCAATAATAAATGATACAAAAAGGAACTAACGCTTGGCTAACTGGCTAACCTTTTATATGAACGGTACACAGGGTATGACCCACAATTTGTATGAAATTCATACGTTTTTAATAACACAAGTGTTTTGTTGTTGATTTAACACTTTTATAGTTCATTGAGAAGCTTTCATTTTATCGTCTTCATTTAATTAATGGCTTGTTCATGATACCTTGCATAAAGTTGTGTTTGACCTTACCATTGAGTGTGAGGCTCAAATTGAAATTCTTGATAATGAGCAACCGACGGGACTGTCTAGAAGACGCATGATAAAACCAAAAATATGCGCCGGAATAATTAATTGAGTTTGAGCCACAAAAGGCAGCTAGCCCAGGCTGGTATTCTAAATTCCATGCCACGACCACTCAACCCCCATTTATCCTTTTGCTTATCAGGCAAACTACTTTGGAAGATCTGAGTATTTCCTATACTAGTAGCTTTTTTCCATCCTTCACGGTCTCCAGCACGCTGGCTTGTTGCTTGGCAAAAACAGCGTTTTTTCATCTTTTTTTGTGGACTATAGCCCATGATTTTAAAATGCACTTTTTTCTTGATTTTGAGTTTTATTAAACTGAGTTGTTGATCTTAACAGAGGCTTCAAACCGAGCAGATATATGGTGAATTTGAGAAAAATAACCTAAATTTGAGGGAAATATCGAGAAAAAAGAAAAAGGCAAAAATCGCCTTTTTTCACCTTTTTTTATGGACTATAGCCCATGATTTTAAAATGCACTTTTTTCTTGATTTTGAGTTTTATTAAAACTGAGTTGTTGATCTTAACAAAGGCTTCAAACCGAGCAGATATATGGTGAATTTTACAAAAACAACCTAAATTTGAGGGAAATATCGAGAAAATAGAAAAAGGCAAAAATCGCCTTTTTTCATCTTTTTTTGTGGACTATAGCCCATGATTTTAAAATGCACTTTTTTCTTGATTTTGAGTTTTATTAAAACTGAGTTGTTGATCTTAACAGAGGCTTCAAACCGAGCAGATATATGGTGAATTTGAGAAAAATAACCTAAATTTGAGGGAAATATCGAGAAAAAAGAAAAAGGCAAAAATCGCCTTTTTTCACCTTTTTTTATGGACTATAGCCCATGATTTTAAAATGCACTTTTTTCTTGATTTTGAGTTTTATTAAAACTGAGTTGTTGATCTTAACAGAGGCTTCAAACCGAGCAGATATATGGTGAATTTGAGAAAAATAACCTAAATTTGAGGGAAATATCGAGAAAAAAGAAAAAGGCAAAAATCGCCTTTTTTCACCTTTTTTTATGGACTATAGCCCATGATTTTAAAATGCACTTTTTTCTTGATTTTGAGTTTTATTAAAACTGAGTTGTTGATCTTAACAGAGGCTTCAAACCGAGCAGATATATGGTGAATTTGAGAAAAATAACCTAAATTTGAGGGAAATATCGAGAAAAAAGAAAAAGGCAAAAATCGCCTTTTTTCACCTTTTTTTATGGACTATAGCCCATGATTTTAAAATTGCCTTTTTTCTTGATTTTGAGTTTCATTAAAACTGAGTTGTTGATCTTAACAGAGGCTTCAAACTGAGCAGATATATGGTGAATTTGAGAAAAACAACCTTAATTTGAGGGAAATATCGAGAAAAAAGACAGAGGCAAAAATCGCCTTTTTTCATCTTTTTTTGTGGACTATAGCCCATGATTTTAAAATGCACTTTTTTCTTGATTTTGAGTTTTATTAAAACTGAGCTATAGAGCTAAACAGAGGCTTCAAACTGAGCAGATATATGGTGAATTTGAGAAAAACAACCTAAATTTTAGGGAAATATCGAGAAAAAAGATAGAGGCAAAAATCCCCTTTTTTCATCTTTTTTTGTGGACTATAGCCCATGATTTTAAAATGCACTTTTTTCTTGATTTTGAGTTTTATTAAAACTGAGCTATAGAGCTAAACAGAGGCTTCAAACTGAGCAGATATATGGTGAATTTGAGAAAAACAACCTAAATTTGAGGGAAATATCGAGAAAAAAGATAGAGGCAAAAATCGCCTTTTTTCATCTTTTTTTGTGGACTATAGCCCATGATTTTAAAATGCACTTTTTTCTTGATTTTGAGTTTTATTAAAACTGAGCTATAGAGCTAAACAGAGGCTTCAAACTGAGCAGATATATGGTGAATTTGAGAAAAACAACCTAAATTTGAGGGAAATATCGAGAAAAAAGATAGATGCAAAAATCGCCTTTTTTCATCTTTTTTTGTGGACTATAGCCCATGATTTTAAAATGCACTTTTTTCTTGATTTTGAGTTTTATTAAAACTGAGCTATAGAGCTAAACAGAGGCTTCAAACTGAGCAGATATATGGTGAATTTGAGAAAAACAACCTAAATTTGAGGGAAATATCGAGAAAAAAGATAGATGCAAAAATCGCCTTTTTCTTTTAAGTTTTATTAAAACTGAGTTTTTGATCTTGACAGAGGCTTCAAACTGAGCAGATATATGGTGGATTTGAGAAAAACAACCTAAGTTTGAGGGAAATATCGAGAAAAAAGATAGAGGCAAAAATCCCCTTTTTTCATCTTTTTTTGTGGACTATAGCCCATGATTTTAAAATGCACTTTTTTCTTGATTTTGAGTTTTATTAAAACTGAGCTATAGAGCTAAACAGAGGCTTCAAACTGAGCAGATATATGGTGGATTTGAGAAAAACAACCTTAGTTTGAGGGAAATATCGAGAAAAAAGACAGAGGCAAAAATCGCCTTTTTTCATCTTTTTTTGTGGACTATAGCCCATGATTTTAAAATGCACTTTTTTCTTGATTTTGAGTTTTATTAAAACTGAGCTATAGAGCTAAACAGGGGCTTCAAACTGAGCAGATATATGGTGAATTTGAGAAAAACAACCTAAATTTGAGGGAAATATCGAGAAAAAAGATAGAGGCAAAAATCCCCTTTTTTCATCTGTTTTTGTGGACTATAGCCCATGATTTTAAAATGCACTTTTTTCTTGATTTTGAGTTTTATTAAAACTGAGCTATAGAGCTAAACAGAGGCTTCAAACTGAGCAGATATATGGTGAATTTGAGAAAAACAACCTAAATTTGAGGGAAATATCGAGAAAAAAGATAGAGGCAAAAATCGCCCTTTTTCATCTTTTTTTGTGGACTATAGCCCATGATTTTAAAATGCACTTTTTTCTTGATTTTGAGTTTTATTAAAACTGAGCTATAGAGCTAAACAGAGGCTTCAAACTGAGCAGATATATGGTGAATTTGAGAAAAACAACCTAAATTTGAGGGAAATATCGAGAAAAAAGATAGAGGCAAAAATCCCCTTTTTTCATCTTTTTTTGTGGACTATAGCCCATGATTTTAAAATGCACTTTTTTCTTGATTTTGAGTTTTATTAAAACTGAGCTATAGAGCTAAACAGAGGCTTCAAACTGAGCAGATACATGGTGAATTTGAGAAAAACAACCTAAATTTGAGGGAAATATCGAGAAAAAAGATAGAGGCAAAAATCGCCTTTTTTCATCTTTTTTTGTGGACTATAGCCCATGATTTTAAAATGCACTTTTTTCTTGATTTTGAGTTTTATTAAAACTGAGCTATAGAGCTAAACAGAGGCTTCAAACTGAGCAGATATATGGTGAATTTGAGAAAAACAACCTAAATTTGAGGGAAATATCGAGAAAAAAAATAGATGCAAAAATCGCCTTTTTTCATCTTTTTTTGTGGACTATAGCCCATGATTTTAAAATGCACTTTTTTCTTGATTTTGAGTTTTATTAAAACTGAGCTATAGAGCTAAACAGAGGCTTCAAACTGAGCAGATATATGGTGAATTTGAGAAAAACAACCTAAATTTGAGGGAAATATCGAGAAAAAAGATAGAGGCAAAAATCCCCTTTTTTCATCTTTTTTTGTGGACTATAGCCCATGATTTTAAAATGCACTTTTTTCTTGATTTTGAGTTTTACTAAAACTGAGCTATAGAGCTAAACAGAGGCTTCAAACTGAGCAGATATATGGTGAATTTGAGAAAATCAACCGAAATTTGAGGGAAATATCGAGAAAAAAGATAGAGGCAAAAATCGCCTTTTTTCATCTTTTTTTGTGGACTATAGCCCATGATTTTAAAATGCACTTTTTTCTTGATTTTGAGTTTTATTAAAACTGAGCTATAGAGCTAAACAGAGGCTTCAAACTGAGCAGATATATGGTGAATTTGAGAAAAACAACCTAAATTTGAGGGAAATATCGAGAAAAAAGATAGAGGCAAAAATCCCCTTTTTTCATCTTTTTTTGTGGACTATAGCCCATGATTTTAAAATGCACTTTTTTCTTGATTTTGAGTTTTATTAAAACTGAGCTATAGAGCTAAACAGAGGCTTCAAACTGAGCAGATACATGGTGAATTTGAGAAAAACAACCTAAATTTGAGGGAAATATCGAGAAAAAAGATAGAGGCAAAAATCGCCTTTTTTCATCTTTTTTTGTGGACTATAGCCCATGATTTTAAAATGCACTTTTTTCTTGATTTTGAGTTTTATTAAAACTGAGCTATAGAGCTAAACAGAGGCTTCAAACTGAGCAGATATATGGTGAATTTGAGAAAAACAACCTAAATTTGAGGGAAATATCGAGAAAAAAAATAGATGCAAAAATCGCCTTTTTTCATCTTTTTTTGTGGACTATAGCCCATGATTTTAAAATGCACTTTTTTCTTGATTTTGAGTTTTATTAAAACTGAGCTATAGAGCTAAACAGAGGCTTCAAACTGAGCAGATATATGGTGAATTTGAGAAAAACAACCTAAATTTGAGGGAAATATCGAGAAAAAAGATAGAGGCAAAAATCCCCTTTTTTCATCTTTTTTTGTGGACTATAGCCCATGATTTTAAAATGCACTTTTTTCTTGATTTTGAGTTTTACTAAAACTGAGCTATAGAGCTAAACAGAGGCTTCAAACTGAGCAGATATATGGTGAATTTGAGAAAATCAACCGAAATTTGAGGGAAATATCGAGAAAAAAGATAGAGGCAAAAATCGCCTTTTTTCATCTTTTTTTGTGGACTATAGCCCATGATTTTAAAATGCACTTTTTTCTTGATTTTGAGTTTTATTAAAACTGAGTTGTTGATCTTGACAGAGGCTTCAAACTGAGCAGATATATGGTGAATTTGAGAAAAACAACCTAAGTTTGAGGGAAATATCGAGAAAAAAGATAGAGGCAAAAATCGCCTTTTTTCATCTTTTTTTGTGGACTATAGCCCATGATTTTAAAATGCACTTTTTTCTTGATTTTGAGTTTTATTAAAACTGAGCTATAGAGCTAAACAGAGGCTTCAAACTGAGCAGATATATGGTGAATTTGAGAAAAACAACCTAAATTTGAGGGAAATATCGAGAAAAAAGATAGATGCAAAAATCGCCTTTTTCTTTTAAGTTTTATTAAAACTGAGTTTTTGATCTTGACAGAGGCTTCAAACTGAGCAGATATATGGTGGATTTGAGAAAAACAACCTAAGTTTGAGGGAAATATCGAGAAAAAAGATAGAGGCAAAAATCCCCTTTTTTCATCTTTTTTTGTGGACTATAGCCCATGATTTTAAAATGCACTTTTTTCTTGATTTTGAGTTTTATTAAAACTGAGCTATAGAGCTAAACAGGGGCTTCAAACTGAGCAGATATATGGTGAATTTGAGAAAAACAACCTAAATTTGAGGGAAATATCGAGAAAAAAGATAGAGGCAAAAATCCCCTTTTTTCATCTGTTTTTGTGGACTATAGCCCATGATTTTAAAATGCACTTTTTTCTTGATTTTGAGTTTTATTAAAACTGAGCTATAGAGCTAAACAGAGGCTTCAAACTGAGCAGATATATGGTGAATTTGAGAAAAACAACCTAAATTTGAGGGAAATATCGAGAAAAAAGATAGAGGCAAAAATCGCCCTTTTTCATCTTTTTTTGTGGACTATAGCCCATGATTTTAAAATGCACTTTTTTCTTGATTTTGAGTTTTATTAAAACTGAGCTATAGAGCTAAAGAGAGGCTTCAAACTGAGCAGATATATGGTGGATTTGAGAAAAACAACCTAAGTTTGAGGGAAATATCGAGAAAAAAGACAGAGGCAAAAATCGCCTTTTTTCATCTTTTTTTGTGGACTATAGCCCATGATTTTAAAATGCACTTTTTTCTTGATTTTGAGTTTTATTAAAACTGAGCTATAGAGCTAAACAGAGGCTTCAAACTGAGCAGATATATGGTGGATTTGAGAAAAACAACCTAAGTTTGAGGGAAATATCGAGAAAAAAGACAGAGGCAAAAATCGCCTTTTTTCATCTTTTTTTGTGGACTATAGCCCATGATTTTAAAATGCACTTTTTTCTTGATTTTGAGTTTTATTAAAACTGAGCTATAGAGCTAAACAGAGGCTTCAAACTGAGCAGATATATGGTGGATTTGAGAAAAACAACCTAAGTTTGAGGGAAATATCGAGAAAAAAGATAGAGGCAAAAATCCCCTTTTTTCATCTTTTTTTGTGGACTATAGCCCATGATTTTAAAATGCACTTTTTTCTTGATTTTGAGTTTTATTAAAACTGAGCTATAGAGCTAAACAGAGGCTTCAAACTGAGCAGATATATGGTGGATTTGAGAAAAACAACCTAAGTTTGAGGGAAATATCGAGAAAAAAGACAGAGGCAAAAATCGCCTTTTTTCATCTTTTTTTGTGGACTATAGCCCATGATTTTAAAATGCACTTTTTTCTTGATTTTGAGTTTTATTAAAACTGAGCTATAGAGCTAAACAGAGGCTTCAAACTGAGCAGATATATGGTGGATTTGAGAAAAACAACCTAAGTTTGAGGGAAATATCGAGAAAAAAGACAGAGGCAAAAATCCCCTTTTTTCATCTTTTTTTGTGGACTATAGCCCATGATTTTAAAATGCACTTTTTTCTTGATTTTGAGTTTTATTAAAACTGAGCTATAGAGCTAAACAGAGGCTTCAAACTGAGCAGATATATGGTGAATTTGAGAAAAACAACCTAAATTTGAGGGAAATATCGAGAAAAAAGATAGATGCAAAAATCGCCTTTTTTCATCTTTTTTTGTGGACTATAGCCCATGATTTTAAAATGCACTTTTTTCTTGATTTTGAGTTTTATTAAAACTGAGCTATAGAGCTAAACAGAGGCTTCAAACTGAGCAGATATATGGTGAATTTGAGAAAAACAACCTAAGTTTGAGGGAAATATCGAGAAAAAAGACAGAGGCAAAAATCGCCTTTTTTCATCTTTTTTTGTGGACTATAGCCCATGATTTTAAAATGCACTTTTTTCTTGATTTTGAGTTTTATTAAAACTGAGCTATAGAGCTAAACAGAGGCTTCAAACTGAGCAGATATATGGTGGATTTGAGAAAAACAACCTAAGTTTGAGGGAAATATCGAGAAAAAAGACAGAGGCAAAAATCGCCTTTTTTCATCTTTTTTTGTGGACTATAGCCCATGATTTTAAAATGCACTTTTTTCTTGATTTTGAGTTTTATTAAAACTGAGCTATAGAGCTAAACAGAGGCTTCAAACTGAGCAGATATATGGTGAATTTGAGAAAAACAACCTAAATTTGAGGGAAATATCGAGAAAAAAGATAGATGCAAAAATCGCCTTTTTTCATCTTTTTTTGTGGACTATAGCCCATGATTTTAAAATGCACTTTTTTCTTGATTTTGAGTTTTATTAAAACTGAGCTATAGAGCTAAACAGAGGCTTCAAACTGAGCAGATATATGGTGAATTTGAGAAAAACAACCTAAATTTGAGGGAAATATCGAGAAAAAAGATAGAGGCAAAAATCCCCTTTTTTCATCTTTTTTTGTGGACTATAGCCCATGATTTTAAAATGCACTTTTTTCTTGATTTTGAGTTTTATTAAAACTGAGCTATAGAGCTAAACAGAGGCTTCAAACTGAGCAGATATATGGTGAATTTGAGAAAAACAACCTAAATTTGAGGGAAATATCGAGAAAAAAGATAGAGGCAAAAATCCCCTTTTTTCATCTTTTTTTGTGGACTATAGCCCATGATTTTAAAATGCACTTTTTTCTTGATTTTGAGTTTTACTAAAACTGAGCTATAGAGCTAAACAGAGACTTCAAACTGAGCAGATATATGGTGAATTTGAGAAAATCAACCGAAATTTGAGGGAAATATCGAGAAAAAAGATAGATGCAAAAATCGCCTTTTTTCATCTTTTTTTGTGGACTATAGCCCATGATTTTAAAATGCACTTTTTTCTTGATTTTGAGTTTTACTAAAACTGAGCTATAGAGCTAAACAGAGGCTTCAAACTGAGCAGATATATGGTGAATTTGAGAAAAACAACCGAAATTTGAGGGAAATATCGAGAAAAAAGATAGATGCAAAAATCGCCTTTTTCTTTTAAGTTTTATTAAAACTGAGTTTTTGATCTTGACAGAGGCTTCAAACTGAGCAGATATATGGTGGATTTGAGAAAAACAACCTAAGTTTGAGGGAAATATCGAGAAAAAAGATAGAGGCAAAAATCGCCTTTTTTCATCTTTTTTTGTGGACTATAGCCCATGATTTTAAAATGCACTTTTTTCTTGATTTTGAGTTTTATTAAAACTGAGTTGTTGATCTTGACAGAGGCTTCAAACTGAGCAGATATATGGTGAATTTGAGAAAAACAACCGAAATTTGAGGGAAATATCGAGAAAAAAGATAGAGGCAAAAATCGCCTTTTTTCATCTTTTTTTGTGGACTATAGCCCATGATTTTAAAATGCACTTTTTTCTTGATTTTGAGTTTTATTAAAACTGAGCTATAGAGCTAAACAGAGGCTTCAAACTGAGCAGATATATGGTGAATTTGAGAAAAACAACCTAAATTTGAGGGAAATATCGAGAAAAAAGATAGTGGCAAAAATCCCCTTTTTTCATCTTTTTTTGTGGACTATAGCCCATGATTTTAAAATGCACTTTTTTCTTGATTTTGAGTTTTACTAAAACTGAGCTATAGAGCTAAACAGAGGCTTCAAACTGAGCAGATATATGGTGAATTTGAGAAAATCAACCGAAATTTGAGGGAAATATCGAGAAAAAAGATAGATGCAAAAATCGCCTTTTTTCATCTTTTTTTGTGGACTATAGCCCATGATTTTAAAATGCACTTTTTTCTTGATTTTGAGTTTTACTAAAACTGAGCTATAGAGCTAAACAGAGGCTTCAAACTGAGCAGATATATGGTGAATTTGAGAAAAACAACCGAAATTTGAGGGAAATATCGAGAAAAAAGATAGATGCAAAAATCGCCTTTTTCTTTTAAGTTTTAATAAAACTGAGTTTTTGATCTTGACAGAGGCTTCAAACTGAGCAGATATATGGTGGATTTGAGAAAAACAACCTAAGTTTGAGGGAAATATCGAGAAAAAAGATAGAGGCAAAAATCGCCTTTTTTCATCTTTTTTTGTGGACTATAGCCCATGATTTTAAAATGCACTTTTTTCTTGATTTTGAGTTTTATTAAAACTGAGTTGTTGATCTCAATAGAGGCTTCAAACTGAGCAGATATATGGTGAATTTGAGAAAAACAACCTAAATTTGAGGGAAATATCGAGAAAAAAGATAGAGGCAAAAATCCCCTTTTTTCATCTTTTTTTGTGGACTATAGCCCATGATTTTAAAATGCACTTTTTTCTTGATTTTGAGTTTTATTAAAACTGAGCTATAGAGCTAAACAGAGGCTTCAAACTGAGCAGATATATGGTGAATTTGAGAAAAACAACCTAAATTTGAGGGAAATATCGAGAAAAAAGATAGAGGCAAAAATCGCCTTTTTTCATCTTTTTTTTGTGGACTATAGCCCATGATTTTAAAATGCACTTTTTTCTTGATTTTGTGTTTTATTTATATGGTGAATTTGAGAAAAACAACCGAAATTTGAGGGAAATATCGAGAAAAAAGATAGAGGCAAAAATCCCCTTTTTCATCTTATTTTGTGGACTATAGCCCATGATTTTAAAATGCACTTTTTTCTTGATTTTGAGTTTTATTAAAACTGAGCTATAGAGCTAAACAGAGGCTTCAAACTGAGCAGATATATGGTGAATTTGAGAAAAAAAACCTAAATTTGAGGGAAATATCGAGAAAAAAGATAGAAGCAAAAATCGCCTTTTTTCATCTTTTTTTGTGGACTATAGCCCATGATTTTAAAATGCACTTTTTTCTTGATTTTGAGTTTTATTAAAACTGAGCTATAAAGCTAAAGAGAGGCTTCAAACTGAGCAGATATATGGTGAATTTGAGAAAAACAACCTAAATTTGAGGGAAATATCGAGAAAAAAGATAGAGGCAAAAATCGCCTTTTTTCATCTTTTTTTGTGGATATAGCCCATGATTTTAAAATGCACTTTTTTCTTGATTTTGAGTTTTATTAAAACTGAGCTATAGAGCTAAACAGAGGCTTCAAACTGAGCAGATATATGGTGAATTTGAGAAAAACAACCTAAATTTGAGGGAAATATCGAGAAAAAAGATAGAAGCAAAAATCGCCTTTTTTCATCTTTTTTTGTGGACTATAGCCCATGATTTTAAAATGCACTTTTTTCTTGATTTTGAGTTTTATTAAAACTGAGCTATAGAGCTAAACAGAGGCTTCAAACTGAGCAGATATATGGTGAATTTGAGAAAAACAACCTAAATTTGAGGGAAATATCGAGAAAAAAGATAGAAGCAAAAATCGCCTTTTTTCATCTTTTTTTGTGGACTATAGCCCATGATTTTAAAATGCACTTTTTTCTTGATTTTGAGTTTTATTAAAACTGAGCTGTTGATCTCAACAGAGGCTTCAAACTGAGCAGACATATGGTGGATTTGAGAAAAAAAAACGAAATTTGAGGGAAATATCGAGAAAAAAGATAGAAGCAAAAATCGCCTTTTTTCATCTTTTTTTGTGGACTATAGCCCATGATTTTAAAATGCACTTTTTTCTTGATTTTGAGTTTTATTAAAACTGAGCTATAGAGCTAAACAGAGGCTTCAAACTGAGCAGATATATGGTGAATTTGAGAAAAACAACCTAAATTTGAGGGAAATATCGAGAAAAAAGATAGAAGCAAAAATCGCCTTTTTTCATCTTTTTTTGTGGACTATAGCCCATGATTTTAAAATGCACTTTTTTCTTGATTTTGAGTTTTATTAAAACTGAGCTATAGAGCTAAACAGAGGCTTCAAACTGAGCAGATATATGGTGAATTTGAGAAAAACAACCTAAATTTGAGGGAAATATCGAGAAAAAAGATAGAAGCAAAAATCGCCTTTTTTCATCTTTTTTTGTGGACTATAGCCCATGATTTTAAAATGCACTTTTTTCTTGATTTTGAGTTTTATTAAAACTGAGCTATAGAGCTAAACAGAGGCTTCAAACTGAGCAGATATATGGTGAATTTGAGAAAAACAACCTAAATTTGAGGGAAATATCGAGAAAAAAGATAGAAGCAAAAATCGCCTTTTTTCATCTTTTTTTGTGGACTATAGCCCATGATTTTAAAATGCACTTTTTTCTTGATTTTGAGTTTTATTAAAACTGAGCTGTTGATCTCAACAGAGGCTTCAAACTGAGCAGACATATGGTGGATTTGAGAAAAAAAAACGAAATTTGAGGGAAATATCGAGAAAAAAGATAGAGGCAAAAATCGCCTTTTTTCATCTTTTTTTGTGGACTATAGCCCATGATTTTAAAATGCACTTTTTTCTTGATTTTGAGTTTTATTAAAACTGAGCTATAGAGCTAAACAGAGGCTTCAAACTGAGCAGATATATCGTGAATTTGAGAAAAACAACCTAAATTTGAGGGAAATATCGAGAAAAAAGATAGAGGCAAAAATCCCCTTTTTTCATCTTTTTTTGTGGACTATAGCCCATGATTTTAAAATGCACTTTTTTCTTGATTTTGTGTTTTATTTATATGGTGAATTTGAGAAAAACAACCGAAATTTGAGGGAAATATCGAGAAAAAAGATAGAGGCAAAAATCGCCTTTTTTCATCTTTTTTTGTGGACTATAGCCCATGATTTTAAAATGCACTTTTTTCTTGATTTTGAGTTTTATTAAAACTGAGCTATAGAGCTAAACAGAGGCTTCAAACTGAGCAGATATATCGTGAATTTGAGAAAAACAACCTAAATTTGAGGGAAATATCGAGAAAAAAGATAGAGGCAAAAATCGCCTTTTTTCATCTTTTTTTGTGGACTATAGCCCATGATTTTAAAATGCACTTTTTTCTTGATTTTGAGTTTTATTAAAACTGAGCTATAGAGCTAAACAGAGGCTTCAAACTGAGCAGATATATGGTGAATTTGAGAAAAACAACCTAAATTTGAGGGAAATATCGAGAAAAAAGATAGAGGCAAAAATCCCCTTTTTTCATCTTTTTTTGTGGACTATAGCCCATGATTTTAAAATGCACTTTTTTCTTGATTTTGAGTTTTATTAAAACTGAGCTATAGAGCTAAACAGAGGCTTCAAACTGAGCAGATATATGGTGGATTTGAGAAAAACAACCTAAGTTTGAGGGAAATATCGAGAAAAAAGACAGAGGCAAAAATCGCCTTTTTTCATCTTTTTTTGTGGACTATAGCCCATGATTTTAAAATGCACTTTTTTCTTGATTTTGAGTTTTATTAAAACTGAGCTATAGAGCTAAACAGAGGCTTCAAACTGAGCAGATATATGGTGAATTTGAGAAAAACAACCTAAATTTGAGGGAAATATCGAGAAAAAAGATAGAGGCAAAAATCGCCTTTTTTCATCTTTTTTTGTGGACTATAGCCCATGATTTTAAAATGCACTTTTTTCTTGATTTTGAGTTTTATTAAAACTGAGCTATAGAGCTAAACAGAGGCTTCAAACTGAGCAGATATATGGTGAATTTGAGAAAAACAACCTAAATTTGAGGGAAATATCGAGAAAAAAGATAGAGGCAAAAATCCCCTTTTTTCATCTTTTTTTGTGGACTATAGCCCATGATTTTAAAATGCACTTTTTTCTTGATTTTGAGTTTTATTAAAACTGAGCTATAGAGCTAAACAGAGGCTTCAAACTGAGCAGATATATGGTGGATTTGAGAAAAACAACCTAAGTTTGAGGGAAATATCGAGAAAAAAGACAGAGGCAAAAATCGCCTTTTTTCATCTTTTTTTGTGGACTATAGCCCATGATTTTAAAATGCACTTTTTTCTTGATTTTGAGTTTTATTAAAACTGAGCTATAGAGCTAAACAGGGGCTTCAAACTGAGCAGATATATGGTGAATTTGAGAAAAACAACCTAAATTTGAGGGAAATATCGAGAAAAAAGATAGAGGCAAAAATCCCCTTTTTTCATCTGTTTTTGTGGACTATAGCCCATGATTTTAAAATGCACTTTTTTCTTGATTTTGAGTTTTATTAAAACTGAGCTATAGAGCTAAACAGAGGCTTCAAACTGAGCAGATATATGGTGGATTTGAGAAAAACAACCTAAGTTTGAGGGAAATATCGAGAAAAAAGACAGAGGCAAAAATCGCCTTTTTTCATCTTTTTTTGTGGACTATAGCCCATGATTTTAAAATGCACTTTTTTCTTGATTTTGAGTTTTATTAAAACTGAGCTATAGAGCTAAACAGGGGCTTCAAACTGAGCAGATATATGGTGAATTTGAGAAAAACAACCTAAATTTGAGGGAAATATCGAGAAAAAAGATAGAGGCAAAAATCGCCCTTTTTCATCTTTTTTTGTGGACTATAGCCCATGATTTTAAAATGCACTTTTTTCTTGATTTTGAGTTTTATTAAAACTGAGTTGTTGATCTTGACAGAGGCTTCAAACTGAGCAGATATATGGTGAATTTGAGAAAAACAACCGAAATTTGAGGGAAATATCGAGAAAAAAGATAGAGGCAAAAATCGCCTTTTTTCATCTTTTTTTGTGGACTATAGCCCATGATTTTAAAATGCACTTTTTTCTTGATTTTGAGTTTTATTAAAACTGAGTTGTTGATCTTGACAGAGGCTTCAAACTGAGCAGATATATGGTGAATTTGAGAAAAACAACCGAAATTTGAGGGAAATATCGAGAAAAAAGTTAGAGGCAAAAATCGCCTTTTTTCATCTTTTTTTGTGGACTATAGCCCATGATTTTAAAATGCACTTTTTTCTTGATTTTGAGTTTTATTAAAACTGAGCTATAGTGCTAAACAGAGGCTTCAAACTGAGCAGATATATGGTGAATTTGAGAAAAACAACCTAAATTTGAGGGAAATATCGAGAAAAAAGATAGATGCAAAAATCGCCTTTTTTCATCTTTTTTTGTGGACTATAGCCCATGATTTTAAAATGCACTTTTTTCTTGATTTTGAGTTTTATTAAAACTGAGCTATAGAGCTAAACAGAGGCTTCAAACTGAGCAGATATATGGTGAATTTGAGAAAAACAACCTAAATTTGAGGGAAATATCGAGAAAAAAGATAGAGGCAAAAATCCCCTTTTTTCATCTTTTTTTGTGGACTATAGCCCATGATTTTAAAATGCACTTTTTTCTTGATTTTGAGTTTTATTAAAACTGAGCTATAGAGCTAAACAGAGGCTTCAAACTGAGCAGATATATGGTGAATTTGAGAAAAACAACCTAAATTTGAGGGAAATATCGAGAAAAAAGATAGAGGCAAAAATCCCCTTTTTTCATCTTTTTTTGTGGACTATAGCCCATGATTTTAAAATGCACTTTTTTCTTGATTTTGAGTTTTATTAAAACTGAGCTATAGAGCTAAACAGAGGCTTCAAACTGAGCAGATATATGGTGAATTTGAGAAAAACAACCTAAATTTGAGGGAAATATCGAGAAAAAAGATAGAGGCAAAAATCGCCTTTTTTCATCTTTTTTTGTGGACTATAGCCCATGATTTTAAAATGCACTTTTTTCTTGATTTTGAGTTTTATTAAAACTGAGCTATAGAGCTAAACAGAGGCTTCAAACTGAGCAGATATATGGTGAATTTGAGAAAAAAAACCTAAATTTGAGGGAAATATCGAGAAAAAAGATAGAAGCAAAAATCGCCTTTTTTCATCTTTTTTTGTGGACTATAGCCCATGATTTTAAAATGCACTTTTTTCTTGATTTTGAGTTTTATTAAAACTGAGCTATAGAGCTAAACAGAGGCTTCAAACTGAGCAGATATATGGTGAATTTGAGAAAAAAAAACCTAAATTTGAGGGAAATATCGAGAAAAAAGATAGAAGCAAAAATCGCCTTTTTTCATCTTTTTTTGTGGACTATAGCCCATGATTTTAAAATGCACTTTTTTCTTGATTTTGAGTTTTATTAAAACTGAGCTATAGAGCTAAAGAGAGGCTTCAAACTGAGCAGATATATGGTGAATTTGAGAAAAACAACCTAAATTTGAGGGAAATATCGAGAAAAAAGATAGAAGCAAAAATCGCCTTTTTTCATCTTTTTTTGTGGACTATAGCCCATGATTTTAAAATGCACTTTTTTCTTGATTTTGAGTTTTATTAAAACTGAGCTGTTGATCTCAACAGAGGCTTCAAACTGAGCAGACATATGGTGGATTTGAGAAAAAAAAAACGAAATTTGAGGGAAATATCGAGAAAAAAGATAGAGGCAAAAATCGCCTTTTTTCATCTTTTTTTGTGGACTATAGCCCATGATTTTAAAATGCACTTTTTTCTTGATTTTGAGTTTTATTAAAACTGAGCTATAGAGCTAAACAGAGGCTTCAAACTGAGCAGATATATCGTGAATTTGAGAAAAACAACCTAAATTTGAGGGAAATATCGAGAAAAAAGATAGAGGCAAAAATCGCCTTTTTTCATCTTTTTTTGTGGACTATAGCCCATGATTTGAAAATTGCCTTTTTTCTTGATTTTGAGTTTTATTAAAACTGAGTTGTTGATCTCAATAGAGGCTTCAAACTGAGCAGATATATGGTGAATTTGAGAAAAACAACCGAAATTTGAGGGAAATATCGAGAAAAAAGATAGAGGCAAAAATCGCCTTTTTTCATCTTTTTTTGTGGACTATAGCCCATGATTTTAAAATGCACTTTTTTCTTGATTTTGAGTTTTATTAAAACTGAGCTATAGAGCTAAACAGAGGCTTCAAACTGAGCAGATATATGGTGAATTTGAGAAAAACAACCTAAATTTGAGGGAAATATCGAGAAAAAAGATAGAAGCAAAAATCGCCTTTTTTCATCTTTTTTTGTGGACTATAGCCCATGATTTTAAAATGCACTTTTTTTCTTGATTTTGAGTTTTATTAAAACTGAGCTGTTGATCTCAACAGAGGCTTCAAACTGAGCAGACATATGGTGGATTTGAGAAAAAAAAAACGAAATTTGAGGGAAATATCGAGAAAAAAGATAGAGGCAAAAATCGCCTTTTTTCATCTTTTTTTGTGGACTATAGCCCATGATTTTAAAATGCACTTTTTTCTTGATTTTGAGTTTTATTAAAACTGAGCTATAGAGCTAAACAGAGGCTTCAAACTGAGCAGATATATCGTGAATTTGAGAAAAACAACCTAAATTTGAGGGAAATATCGAGAAAAAAGATAGAGGCAAAAATCGCCTTTTTTCATCTTTTTTTGTGGACTATAGCCCATGATTTGAAAATTGCCTTTTTTCTTGATTTTGAGTTTTATTAAAACTGAGTTGTTGATCTCAATAGAGGCTTCAAACTGAGCAGATATATGGTGAATTTGAGAAAAACAACCGAAATTTGAGGGAAATATCGAGAAAAAAGATAGAGGCAAAAATCGCCTTTTTTCATCTTTTTTTGTGGACTATAGCCCATGATTTTAAAATGCACTTTTTTCTTGATTTTGTGTTTTATTTATATGGTGAATTTGAGAAAAACAACCGAAATTTGAGGGAAATATCGAGAAAAAAGATAGAGGCAAAAATCGCCTTTTTCATCTTATTTTGTGGACTATAGCCCATGATTTTAAAATGCACTTTTTTCTTGATTTTGAGTTTTATTAAAACTGAGCTATAGAGCTAAACAGAGGCTTCAAACTGAGCAGATATATGGTGAATTTGAGAAAAAAAACCTAAATTTGAGGGAAATATCGAGAAAAAAGATAGAAGCAAAAATCGCCTTTTTTCATCTTTTTTTGTGGACTATAGCCCATGATTTTAAAATGCACTTTTTTCTTGATTTTGAGTTTTATTAAAACTGAGCTATAGAGCTAAACAGAGGCTTCAAACTGAGCAGATATATGGTGAATTTGAGAAAAACAACCTAAATTTGAGGGAAATATCGAGAAAAAAGATAGAAGCAAAAATCGCCTTTTTTCATCTTTTTTTGTGGACTATAGCCCATGATTTTAAAATGCACTTTTTTCTTGATTTTGAGTTTTATTAAAACTGAGCTATAGAGCTAAACAGAGGCTTCAAACTGAGCAGATATATGGTGAATTTGAGAAAAACAACCTAAATTTGAGGGAAATATCGAGAAAAAAGATAGAAGCAAAAATCGCCTTTTTTCATCTTTTTTTGTGGACTATAGCCCATGATTTTAAAATGCACTTTTTTCTTGATTTTGAGTTTTATTAAAACTGAGCTGTTGATCTCAACAGAGGCTTCAAACTGAGCAGACATATGGTGGATTTGAGAAAAAAAAACGAAATTTGAGGGAAATATCGAGAAAAAAGATAGAGGCAAAAATCGCCTTTTTTCATCTTTTTTTGTGGACTATAGCCCATGATTTTAAAATGCACTTTTTTCTTGATTTTGAGTTTTATTAAAACTGAGCTATAGAGCTAAACAGAGGCTTCAAACTGAGCAGATATATCGTGAATTTGAGAAAAACAACCTAAATTTGAGGGAAATATCGAGAAAAAAGATAGAGGCAAAAATCGCCTTTTTTCATCTTTTTTTGTGGACTATAGCCCATGATTTGAAAATTGCCTTTTTTCTTGATTTTGAGTTTTATTAAAACTGAGTTGTTGATCTCAATAGAGGCTTCAAACTGAGCAGATATATGGTGAATTTGAGAAAAACAACCGAAATTTGAGGGAAATATCGAGAAAAAAGATAGAGGCAAAAATCGCCTTTTTTCATCTTTTTTTGTGGACTATAGCCCATGATTTTAAAATGCACTTTTTTCTTGATTTTGAGTTTTATTAAAACTGAGCTATAGAGCTAAACAGAGGCTTCAAACTGAGCAGATATATCGTGAATTTGAGAAAAACAACCTAAATTTGAGGGAAATATCGAGAAAAAAGATAGAGGCAAAAATCGCCTTTTTTCATCTTTTTTTGTGGACTATAGCCCATGATTTTAAAATGCACTTTTTTCTTGATTTTGAGTTTTATTAAAACTGAGCTATAGAGCTAAACAGAGGCTTCAAACTGAGCAGATATATGGTGAATTTGAGAAAAACAACCTAAGTTTGAGGGAAATATCGAGAAAAAAGATAGAGGCAAAAATCCCCTTTTTTCATCTTTTTTTGTGGACTATAGCCCATGATTTTAAAATGCACTTTTTTCTTGATTTTGAGTTTTATTAAAACTGAGCTATAGAGCTAAACAGAGGCTTCAAACTGAGCAGATATATGGTGAATTTGAGAAAAACAACCTAAATTTGAGGGAAATATCGAGAAAAAAGATAGATGCAAAAATCGCCTTTTTTCATCTTTTTTTGTGGACTATAGCCCATGATTTTAAAATGCACTTTTTTCTTGATTTTGAGTTTTATTAAAACTGAGCTATAGAGCTAAACAGAGGCTTCAAACTGAGCAGATATATGGTGAATTTGAGAAAAACAACCTAAATTTGAGGGAAATATCGAGAAAAAAGATAGATACAAAAATCGCCTTTTTCTTTTAAGTTTTATTAAAACTGAGTTTTTGATCTTGACAGAGGCTTCAAACTGAGCAGATATATGGTGGATTTGAGAAAAACAACCTAAGTTTGAGGGAAATATCGAGAAAAAAGATAGAGGCAAAAATCCCCTTTTTTCATCTTTTTTTGTGGACTATAGCCCATGATTTTAAAATGCACTTTTTTCTTGATTTTGAGTTTTATTAAAACTGAGCTATAGAGCTAAACAGAGGCTTCAAACTGAGCAGATATATGGTGAATTTGAGAAAAACAACCTAAATTTGAGGGAAATATCGAGAAAAAAGATAGAGGCAAAAATCGCCCTTTTTCATCTTTTTTTGTGGACTATAGCCCATGATTTTAAAATGCACTTTTTTCTTGATTTTGAGTTTTATTAAAACTGAGCTATAGAGCTAAACAGAGGCTTCAAACTGAGCAGATATATGGTGAATTTGAGAAAAACAACCTAAATTTGAGGGAAATATCGAGAAAAAAGATAGAGGCAAAAATCCCCTTTTTTCATCTTTTTTTGTGGACTATAGCCCATGATTTTAAAATGCACTTTTTTCTTGATTTTGAGTTTTATTAAAACTGAGCTATAGAGCTAAACAGAGGCTTCAAACTGAGCAGATATATGGTGAATTTGAGAAAAAAAACCTAAATTTGAGGGAAATATCGAGAAAAAAGATAGAAGCAAAAATCGCCTTTTTTCATCTTTTTTTGTGGACTATAGCCCATGATTTGAAAATTGCCTTTTTTCTTGATTTTGAGTTTTATTAAAACTGAGTTGTTGATCTCAATAGAGGCTTCAAACTGAGCAGATATATGGTGAATTTGAGAAAAACAACCGAAATTTGAGGGAAATATCGAGAAAAAAGATAGAGGCAAAAATCGCCTTTTTTCATCTTTTTTTGTGGACTATAGCCCATGATTTTAAAATGCACTTTTTCTTGATTTTGAGTTTTATTAAAACTGAGCTATAGAGCTAAACAGAGGCTTCAAACTGAGCAGATATATCGTGAATTTGAGAAAAACAACCTAAATTTGAGGGAAATATCGAGAAAAAAGATAGAGGCAAAAATCGCCTTTTTTCATCTTTTTTTGTGGACTATAGCCATGATTTTAAAATGCACTTTTTTCTTGATTTTGAGTTTTATTAAAACTGAGCTATAGAGCTAAACAGAGGCTTCAAACTGAGCAGATATATCGTGAATTTGAGAAAAACAACCTAAATTTGAGGGAAATATCGAGAAAAAAGATAGAGGCAAAAATCGCCTTTTTTCATCTTTTTTTGTGGACTATAGCCCATGATTTTAAAATGCACTTTTTTCTTGATTTTGAGTTTTATTAAAACTGAGCTATAGAGCTAAACAGAGGCTTCAAACTGAGCAGATATATCGTGAATTTGAGAAAAACAACCTAAATTTGAGGGAAATATCGAGAAAAAAGATAGAGGCAAAAATCGCCTTTTTTCATCTTTTTTTGTGGACTATAGCCCATGATTTTAAAATGCACTTTTTTCTTGATTTTGAGTTTTATTAAAACTGAGCTATAGAGCTAAACAGAGGCTTCAAACTGAGCAGATATATGGTGGATTTGAGAAAAACAACCTAAGTTTGAGGGAAATATCGAGAAAAAAGACAGAGGCAAAAATCGCCTTTTTTCATCTTTTTTTGTGGACTATAGCCCATGATTTTAAAATGCACTTTTTTCTTGATTTTGAGTTTTATTAAAACTGAGCTATAGAGCTAAACAGGGGCTTCAAACTGAGCAGATATATGGTGAATTTGAGAAAAACAACCTAAATTTGAGGGAAATATCGAGAAAAAAGATAGAGGCAAAAATCCCCTTTTTTCATCTGTTTTTGTGGACTATAGCCCATGATTTTAAAATGCACTTTTTTCTTGATTTTGAGTTTTATTAAAACTGAGCTATAGAGCTAAACAGAGGCTTCAAACTGAGCAGATATATGGTGAATTTGAGAAAAACAACCTAAATTTGAGGGAAATATCGAGAAAAAAGATAGAGGCAAAAATCGCCCTTTTTCATCTTTTTTTGTGGACTATAGCCCATGATTTTAAAATGCACTTTTTTCTTGATTTTGAGTTTTATTAAAACTGAGCTATAGAGCTAAACAGAGGCTTCAAACTGAGCAGATATATGGTGAATTTGAGAAAAACAACCTAAATTTGAGGGAAATATCGAGAAAAAAGATAGAGGCAAAAATCCCCTTTTTCATCTTTTTTTGTGGACTATAGCCCATGATTTTAAAATGCACTTTTTTCTTGATTTTGAGTTTTATTAAAACTGAGCTATAGAGCTAAACAGAGGCTTCAAACTGAGCAGATATATGGTGAATTTGAGAAAAACAACCTAAATTTGAGGGAAATATCGAGAAAAAAGATAGAGGCAAAAATCGCCTTTTTTCATCTTTTTTTGTGGACTATAACCCATGATTTTAAAATGCACTTTTTTCTTGATTTTGAGTTTTATTAAAACTGAGCTATAGAGCTAAACAGAGGCTTCAAACTGAGCAGATATATGGTGAATTTGAGAAAAAAAACCTAAATTTGAGGGAAATATCGAGAAAAAAGATAGAAGCAAAAATCGCCTTTTTTCATCTTTTTTTGTGGACTATAGCCCATGATTTTAAAATGCACTTTTTTCTTGATTTTGAGTTTTATTAAAACTGAGCTATAGAGCTAAAGAGAGGCTTCAAACTGAGCAGATATATGGTGAATTTGAGAAAAACAACCTAAATTTGAGGGAAATATCGAGAAAAAAGATAGAGGCAAAAATCGCCTTTTTTCATCTTTTTTTGTGGATATAGCCCATGATTTTAAAATGCACTTTTTTCTTGATTTTGAGTTTTATTAAAACTGAGCTATAGAGCTAAACAGAGGCTTCAAACTGAGCAGATATATGGTGAATTTGAGAAAAACAACCTAAATTTGAGGGAAATATCGAGAAAAAAGATAGAAGCAAAAATCGCCTTTTTTCATCTTTTTTTGTGGATTTATAGCCCATGATTTTAAAATGCACTTTTTTCTTGATTTTGAGTTTTATTAAAACTGAGCTGTTGATCTCAACAGAGGCTTCAAACTGAGCAGACATATGGTGGATTTGAGAAAAAAAAACGAAATTTGAGGGAAATATCGAGAAAAAAGATAGAGGCAAAAATCGCCTTTTTTCATCTTTTTTTGTGGACTATAGCCCATGATTTTAAAATGCACTTTTTTCTTGATTTTGAGTTTTATTAAAACTGAGCTATAGAGCTAAACAGAGGCTTCAAACTGAGCAGATATATGGTGAATTTGAGAAAAACAACCTAAATTTGAGGGAAATATCGAGAAAAAAGATAGATGCAAAAATCGCCTTTTTTCATCTTTTTTTGTGGACTATAGCCCATGATTTTAAAATGCACTTTTTTCTTGATTTTGAGTTTTATTAAAACTGAGCTATAGAGCTAAACAGAGGCTTCAAACTGAGCAGATATATGGTGAATTTGAGAAAAACAACCTAAATTTGAGGGAAATATCGAGAAAAAAGATAGATGCAAAAATCGCCTTTTTCTTTTAAGTTTTATTAAAACTGAGTTTTTGATCTTGACAGAGGCTTCAAACTGAGCAGATATATGGTGAATTTGAGAAAAACAACCTAAATTTGAGGGAAATATCGAGAAAAAAGATAGAGGCAAAAATCCCCTTTTTTCATCTTTTTTTGTGGACTATAGCCCATGATTTTAAAATGCACTTTTTTCTTGATTTTGAGTTTTATTAAAACTGAGCTATAGAGCTAAACAGAGGCTTCAAACTGAGCAGATATATGGTGAATTTGAGAAAAACAACCTAAATTTGAGGGAAATATCGAGAAAAAAGATAGAGGCAAAAATCGCCCTTTTTCATCTTTTTTTGTGGACTATAGCCCATGATTTTAAAATGCACTTTTTTCTTGATTTTGAGTTTTATTAAAACTGAGCTATAGAGCTAAACAGAGGCTTCAAACTGAGCAGATATATGGTGAATTTGAGAAAAACAACCTAAATTTGAGGGAAATATCGAGAAAAAAGATAGAGGCAAAAATCCCCTTTTTTCATCTTTTTTTGTGGACTATAGCCCATGATTTTAAAATGCACTTTTTTCTTGATTTTGAGTTTTATTAAAACTGAGCTATAGAGCTAAACAGAGGCTTCAAACTGAGCAGATATATGGTGAATTTGAGAAAAAAAACCTAAATTTGAGGGAAATATCGAGAAAAAAGATAGAAGCAAAAATCGCCTTTTTTCATCTTTTTTTGTGGACTATAGCCCATGATTTGAAAATTGCCTTTTTTCTTGATTTTGAGTTTTATTAAAACTGAGTTGTTGATCTCAATAGAGGCTTCAAACTGAGCAGATATATGGTGAATTTGAGAAAAACAACCGAAATTTGAGGGAAATATCGAGAAAAAAGATAGAGGCAAAAATCGCCTTTTTTCATCTTTTTTTGTGGACTATAGCCCATGATTTTAAAATGCACTTTTTTCTTGATTTTGAGTTTTATTAAAACTGAGCTATAGAGCTAAACAGAGGCTTCAAACTGAGCAGATATATCGTGAATTTGAGAAAAACAACCTAAATTTGAGGGAAATATCGAGAAAAAAGATAGAGGCAAAAATCGCCTTTTTTCATCTTTTTTTGTGGACTATAGCCCATGATTTTAAAATGCACTTTTTTCTTGATTTTGAGTTTTATTAAAACTGAGCTATAGAGCTAAACAGAGGCTTCAAACTGAGCAGATATATCGTGAATTTGAGAAAAACAACCTAAATTTGAGGGAAATATCGAGAAAAAAGATAGAGGCAAAAATCGCCTTTTTTCATCTTTTTTTGTGGACTATAGCCCATGATTTTAAAATGCACTTTTTTCTTGATTTTGAGTTTTATTAAAACTGAGCTATAGAGCTAAACAGAGGCTTCAAACTGAGCAGATATATCGTGAATTTGAGAAAAACAACCTAAATTTGAGGGAAATATCGAGAAAAAAGATAGAGGCAAAAATCGCCTTTTTTCATCTTTTTTTGTGGACTATAGCCCATGATTTTAAAATGCACTTTTTTCTTGATTTTGAGTTTTATTAAAACTGAGCTATAGAGCTAAACAGAGGCTTCAAACTGAGCAGATATATGGTGAATTTGAGAAAAACAACCTAAATTTGAGGGAAATATCGAGAAAAAAGATAGAGGCAAAAATCGCCTTTTTTCATCTTTTTTTGTGGACTATAGCCCATGATTTTAAAATGCACTTTTTTCTTGATTTTGAGTTTTATTAAAACTGAGCTATAGAGCTAAACAGAGGCTTCAAACTGAGCAGATATATGGTGAATTTGAGAAAAACAACCTAAATTTGAGGGAAATATCGAGAAAAAAGATAGATGCAAAAATCGCCTTTTTTCATCTTTTTTTGTGGACTATAGCCCATGATTTTAAAATGCACTTTTTTCTTGATTTTGAGTTTTATTAAAACTGAGCTATAGAGCTAAACAGAGGCTTCAAACTGAGCAGATATATGGTGAATTTGAGAAAAACAACCTAAATTTGAGGGAAATATCGAGAAAAAAGATAGAGGCAAAAATCCCCTTTTTTCATCTGTTTTTGTGGACTATAGCCCATGATTTTAAAATGCACTTTTTTCTTGATTTTGAGTTTTATTAAAACTGAGCTATAGAGCTAAACAGAGGCTTCAAACTGAGCAGATATATGGTGAATTTGAGAAAAACAACCTAAATTTGAGGGAAATATCGAGAAAAAAGATAGAGGCAAAAATCGCCTTTTTTCATCTTTTTTTGTGGACTATAGCCCATGATTTTAAAATGCACTTTTTTCTTGATTTTGAGTTTTATTAAAACTGAGCTATAGAGCTAAACAGAGGCTTCAAACTGAGCAGATATATGGTGAATTTGAGAAAAACAACCTAAATTTGAGGGAAATATCGAGAAAAAAGATAGATGCAAAAATCGCCTTTTTCTTTTAAGTTTTATTAAAACTGAGTTTTTGATCTTGACAGAGGCTTCAAACTGAGCAGATATATGGTGGATTTGAGAAAAACAACCTAAGTTTGAGGGAAATATCGAGAAAAAAGATAGAGGCAAAAATCCCCTTTTTTCATCTTTTTTTGTGGACTATAGCCCATGATTTTAAAATGCACTTTTTTCTTGATTTTGAGTTTTATTAAAACTGAGCTATAGAGCTAAACAGAGGCTTCAAACTGAGCAGATATATGGTGGATTTGAGAAAAACAACCTAAGTTTGAGGGAAATATCGAGAAAAAAGACAGAGGCAAAAATCGCCTTTTTTCATCTTTTTTTGTGGACTATAGCCCATGATTTTAAAATGCACTTTTTTCTTGATTTTGAGTTTTATTAAAACTGAGCTATAGAGCTAAACAGGGGCTTCAAACTGAGCAGATATATGGTGAATTTGAGAAAAACAACCTAAATTTGAGGGAAATATCGAGAAAAAAGATAGAGGCAAAAATCCCCTTTTTTCATCTGTTTTTGTGGACTATAGCCCATGATTTTAAAATGCACTTTTTTCTTGATTTTGAGTTTTATTAAAACTGAGCTATAGAGCTAAACAGAGGCTTCAAACTGAGCAGATATATGGTGAATTTGAGAAAAACAACCTAAATTTGAGGGAAATATCGAGAAAAAAGATAGAGGCAAAAATCGCCCTTTTTCATCTTTTTTTGTGGACTATAGCCCATGATTTTAAAATGCACTTTTTTCTTGATTTTGAGTTTTATTAAAACTGAGCTATAGAGCTAAACAGAGGCTTCAAACTGAGCAGATATATGGTGAATTTGAGAAAAACAACCTAAATTTGAGGGAAATATCGAGAAAAAAGATAGAGGCAAAAATCCCCTTTTTTCATCTTTTTTTGTGGACTATAGCCCATGATTTTAAAATGCACTTTTTTCTTGATTTTGAGTTTTATTAAAACTGAGCTATAGAGCTAAACAGAGGCTTCAAACTGAGCAGATATATGGTGAATTTGAGAAAAACAACCTAAATTTGAGGGAAATATCGAGAAAAAAGATAGAGGCAAAAATCGCCTTTTTTCATCTTTTTTTGTGGACTATAACCCATGATTTTAAAATGCACTTTTTTCTTGATTTTGAGTTTTATTAAAACTGAGCTATAGAGCTAAACAGAGGCTTCAAACTGAGCAGATATATGGTGAATTTGAGAAAAAAAACCTAAATTTGAGGGAAATATCGAGAAAAAAGATAGAAGCAAAAATCGCCTTTTTTCATCTTTTTTTGTGGATTTATAGCCCATGATTTTAAAATGCACTTTTTTCTTGATTTTGAGTTTTATTAAAACTGAGCTGTTGATCTCAACAGAGGCTTCAAACTGAGCAGACATATGGTGGATTTGAGAAAAAAAAACGAAATTTGAGGGAAATATCGAGAAAAAAGATAGAGGCAAAAATCGCCTTTTTTCATCTTTTTTTGTGGACTATAGCCCATGATTTTAAAATGCACTTTTTTCTTGATTTTGAGTTTTATTAAAACTGAGCTATAGAGCTAAACAGAGGCTTCAAACTGAGCAGATATATGGTGAATTTGAGAAAAACAACCTAAATTTGAGGGAAATATCGAGAAAAAAGATAGAGGCAAAAATCGCCTTTTTTCATCTTTTTTTGTGGACTATAGCCCATGATTTTAAAATGCACTTTTTTCTTGATTTTGAGTTTTATTAAAACTGAGCTATAGAGCTAAACAGAGGCTTCAAACTGAGCAGATATATCGAGAATTTGAGAAAAACAACCTAAATTTGAGGGAAATATCGAGAAAAAAGATAGAGGCAAAAATCGCCTTTTTTCATCTTTTTTTGTGGACTATAGCCCATGATTTGAAAATTGCCTTTTTTCTTGATTTTGAGTTTTATTAAAACTGAGTTGTTGATCTCAATAGAGGCTTCAAACTGAGCAGATATATGGTGAATTTGAGAAAAACAACCGAAATTTGAGGGAAATATCGAGAAAAAAGATAGAGGCAAAAATCGCCTTTTTTCATCTTATTTTGTGGACTATAGCCCATGATTTTAAAATGCACTTTTTTCTTGATTTTGAGTTTTATTAAAACTGAGCTATAGAGCTAAACAGAGGCTTCAAACTGAGCAGATATATCGTGAATTTGAGAAAAACAACCTAAATTTGAGGGAAATATCGAGAAAAAAGATAGAGGCAAAAATCGCCTTTTTTCATCTTTTTTTGTGGACTATAGCCCATGATTTTAAAATGCACTTTTTTCTTGATTTTGAGTTTTATTAAAACTGAGCTATAGAGCTAAACAGAGGCTTCAAACTGAGCAGATATATGGTGAATTTGAGAAAAACAACCTAAATTTGAGGGAAATATCGAGAAAAAAGATAGAGGCAAAAATCGCCTTTTTTCATCTTTTTTTGTGGACTATAGCCCATGATTTTAAAATGCACTTTTTTCTTGATTTTGAGTTTTATTAAAACTGAGCTATAGAGCTAAACAGAGGCTTCAAACTGAGCAGATATATGGTGAATTTGAGAAAAACAACCTAAATTTGAGGGAAATATCGAGAAAAAAGATAGATGCAAAAATCGCCTTTTTTCATCTTTTTTTGTGGACTATAGCCCATGATTTTAAAATGCACTTTTTTCTTGATTTTGAGTTTTATTAAAACTGAGCTATAGAGCTAAACAGAGGCTTCAAACTGAGCAGATATATGGTGAATTTGAGAAAAACAACCTAAATTTGAGGGAAATATCGAGAAAAAAGATAGATGCAAAAATCGCCTTTTTTCATCTTTTTTTGTGGACTATAGCCCATGATTTTAAAATGCACTTTTTTCTTGATTTTGAGTTTTATTAAAACTGAGCTATAGAGCTAAACAGAGGCTTCAAACTGAGCAGATATATGGTGAATTTGAGAAAAACAACCTAAATTTGAGGGAAATATCGAGAAAAAAGATAGAGGCAAAAATCGCCTTTTTTCATCTTTTTTTGTGGACTATAGCCCATGATTTTAAAATGCACTTTTTTCTTGATTTTGAGTTTTATTAAAACTGAGCTATAGAGCTAAACAGAGGCTTCAAACTGAGCAGATATATGGTGAATTTGAGAAAAACAACCTAAATTTGAGGGAAATATCGAGAAAAAAGATAGATGCAAAAATCGCCTTTTTTCATCTTTTTTTGTGGACTATAGCCCATGATTTTAAAATGCACTTTTTTCTTGATTTTGAGTTTTATTAAAACTGAGCTATAGAGCTAAACAGAGGCTTCAAACTGAGCAGATATATGGTGAATTTGAGAAAAACAACCTAAATTTGAGGGAAATATCGAGAAAAAAGATAGAGGCAAAAATCGCCTTTTTTCATCTTTTTTTGTGGACTATAGCCCATGATTTTAAAATGCACTTTTTTCTTGATTTTGAGTTTTATTAAAACTGAGCTATAGAGCTAAACAGAGGCTTCAAACTGAGCAGATATATGGTGAATTTGAGAAAAACAACCTAAATTTGAGGGAAATATCGAGAAAAAAGATAGAGGCAAAAATCCCCTTTTTTCATCTTTTTTTGTGGACTATAGCCCATGATTTTAAAATGCACTTTTTTCTTGATTTTGAGTTTTACTAAAACTGAGCTATAGAGCTAAACAGAGGCTTCAAACTGAGCAGATATATGGTGAATTTGAGAAAATCAACCGAAATTTGAGGGAAATATCGAGAAAAAAGATAGAGGCAAAAATCGCCTTTTTTCATCTTTTTTTGTGGACTATAGCCCATGATTTTAAAATGCACTTTTTTCTTGATTTTGAGTTTTATTAAAACTGAGTTGTTGATCTTGACAGAGGCTTCAAACTGAGCAGATATATGGTGGATTTGAGAAAAACAACCTAAGTTTGAGGGAAATATCGAGAAAAAAGATAGAGGCAAAAATCCCCTTTTTTCATCTTTTTTTGTGGACTATAGCCCATGATTTTAAAATGCACTTTTTTCTTGATTTTGAGTTTTATTAAAACTGAGCTATAGAGCTAAACAGAGGCTTCAAACTGAGCAGATATATGGTGGATTTGAGAAAAACAACCTAAGTTTGAGGGAAATATCGAGAAAAAAGACAGAGGCAAAAATCGCCTTTTTTCATCTTTTTTTGTGTACTATAGCCCATGATTTTAAAATGCACTTTTTTCTTGATTTTGAGTTTTATTAAAACTGAGCTATAGAGCTAAACAGAGGCTTCAAACTGAGCAGATATATGGTGAATTTGAGAAAAACAACCTAAGTTTGAGGGAAATATCGAGAAAAAAGATAGAGGCAAAAATCGCCTTTTTTCATCTTTTTTTGTGGACTATAACCCATGATTTTAAAATGCACTTTTTTCTTGATTTTGAGTTTTATTAAAACTGAGCTATAGAGCTAAACAGAGGCTTCAAACTGAGCAGATATATGGTGAATTTGAGAAAAACAACCTAAATTTGAGGGAAATATCGAGAAAAAAGATAGATGCAAAAATCGCCTTTTTCTTTTAAGTTTTATTAAAACTGAGTTTTTGATCTTGACAGAGGCTTCAAACTGAGCAGATATATGGTGGATTTGAGAAAAACAACCTAAGTTTGAGGGAAATATCGAGAAAAAAGATAGAGGCAAAAATCCCCTTTTTTCATCTTTTTTTGTGGACTATAGCCCATGATTTTAAAATGCACTTTTTTCTTGATTTTGAGTTTTATTAAAACTGAGCTATAGAGCTAAACAGAGGCTTCAAACTGAGCAGATATATGGTGGATTTGAGAAAAACAACCTAAGTTTGAGGGAAATATCGAGAAAAAAGACAGAGGCAAAAATCGCCTTTTTTCATCTTTTTTTGTGGACTATAGCCCATGATTTTAAAATGCACTTTTTTCTTGATTTTGAGTTTTATTAAAACTGAGCTATAGAGCTAAACAGGGGCTTCAAACTGAGCAGATATATGGTGAATTTGAGAAAAACAACCTAAATTTGAGGGAAATATCGAGAAAAAAGATAGAGGCAAAAATCCCCTTTTTTCATCTGTTTTTGTGGACTATAGCCCATGATTTTAAAATGCACTTTTTTCTTGATTTTGAGTTTTATTAAAACTGAGCTATAGAGCTAAAGAGAGGCTTCAAACTGAGCAGATATATGGTGGATTTGAGAAAAACAACCTAAGTTTGAGGGAAATATCGAGAAAAAAGATAGAGGCAAAAATCCCCTTTTTTCATCTTTTTTTGTGGACTATAGCCCATGATTTTAAAATGCACTTTTTTCTTGATTTTGAGTTTTATTAAAACTGAGCTATAGAGCTAAACAGAGGCTTCAAACTGAGCAGATATATGGTGGATTTGAGAAAAACAACCTAAGTTTGAGGGAAATATCGAGAAAAAAGACAGAGGCAAAAATCGCCTTTTTTCATCTTTTTTTGTGGACTATAGCCCATGATTTTAAAATGCACTTTTTTCTTGATTTTGAGTTTTATTAAAACTGAGCTATAGAGCTAAACAGGGGCTTCAAACTGAGCAGATATATGGTGAATTTGAGAAAAACAACCTAAATTTGAGGGAAATATCGAGAAAAAAGATAGAGGCAAAAATCGCCCTTTTTCATCTTTTTTTGTGGACTATAGCCCATGATTTTAAAATGCACTTTTTTCTTGATTTTGAGTTTTATTAAAACTGAGTTGTTGATCTTGACAGAGGCTTCAAACTGAGCAGATATATGGTGAATTTGAGAAAAACAACCGAAATTTGAGGGAAATATCGAGAAAAAAGATAGAGGCAAAAATCGCCTTTTTTCATCTTTTTTTGTGGACTATAGCCCATGATTTTAAAATGCACTTTTTTCTTGATTTTGAGTTTTATTAAAACTGAGTTGTTGATCTTGACAGAGGCTTCAAACTGAGCAGATATATGGTGAATTTGAGAAAAACAACCGAAATTTGAGGGAAATATCGAGAAAAAAGTTAGAGGCAAAAATCGCCTTTTTTCATCTTTTTTTGTGGACTATAGCCCATGATTTTAAAATGCACTTTTTTCTTGATTTTGAGTTTTATTAAAACTGAGCTATAGTGCTAAACAGAGGCTTCAAACTGAGCAGATATATGGTGAATTTGAGAAAAACAACCTAAATTTGAGGGAAATATCGAGAAAAAAGATAGATGCAAAAATCGCCTTTTTTCATCTTTTTTTGTGGACTATAGCCCATGATTTTAAAATGCACTTTTTTCTTGATTTTGAGTTTTATTAAAACTGAGCTATAGAGCTAAACAGAGGCTTCAAACTGAGCAGATATATGGTGAATTTGAGAAAAACAACCTAAATTTGAGGGAAATATCGAGAAAAAAGATAGAGGCAAAAATCCCCTTTTTTCATCTTTTTTTGTGGACTATAGCCCATGATTTTAAAATGCACTTTTTTCTTGATTTTGAGTTTTATTAAAACTGAGCTATAGAGCTAAACAGAGGCTTCAAACTGAGCAGATATATGGTGAATTTGAGAAAAACAACCTAAATTTGAGGGAAATATCGAGAAAAAAGATAGAGGCAAAAATCCCCTTTTTTCATCTTTTTTTGTGGACTATAGCCCATGATTTTAAAATGCACTTTTTTCTTGATTTTGAGTTTTACTAAAACTGAGCTATAGAGCTAAACAGAGACTTCAAACTGAGCAGATATATGGTGAATTTGAGAAAATCAACCGAAATTTGAGGGAAATATCGAGAAAAAAGATAGATGCAAAAATCGCCTTTTTTCATCTTTTTTTGTGGACTATAGCCCATGATTTTAAAATGCACTTTTTTCTTGATTTTGAGTTTTACTAAAACTGAGCTATAGAGCTAAACAGAGGCTTCAAACTGAGCAGATATATGGTGAATTTGAGAAAAACAACCGAAATTTGAGGGAAATATCGAGAAAAAAGATAGATGCAAAAATCGCCTTTTTCTTTTAAGTTTTATTAAAACTGAGTTTTTGATCTTGACAGAGGCTTCAAACTGAGCAGATATATGGTGGATTTGAGAAAAACAACCTAAGTTTGAGGGAAATATCGAGAAAAAAGATAGAGGCAAAAATCGCCTTTTTTCATCTTTTTTTGTGGACTATAGCCCATGATTTTAAAATGCACTTTTTTCTTGATTTTGAGTTTTATTAAAACTGAGTTGTTGATCTTGACAGAGGCTTCAAACTGAGCAGATATATGGTGAATTTGAGAAAAACAACCGAAATTTGAGGGAAATATCGAGAAAAAAGATAGAGGCAAAAATCGCCTTTTTTCATCTTTTTTTGTGGACTATAGCCCATGATTTTAAAATGCACTTTTTTCTTGATTTTGAGTTTTATTAAAACTGAGCTATAGAGCTAAACAGAGGCTTCAAACTGAGCAGATATATGGTGAATTTGAGAAAAACAACCTAAATTTGAGGGAAATATCGAGAAAAAAGATAGAGGCAAAAATCCCCTTTTTTCATCTTTTTTTGTGGACTATAGCCCATGATTTTAAAATGCACTTTTTTCTTGATTTTGAGTTTTACTAAAACTGAGCTATAGAGCTAAACAGAGGCTTCAAACTGAGCAGATATATGGTGAATTTGAGAAAATCAACCGAAATTTGAGGGAAATATCGAGAAAAAAGATAGATGCAAAAATCGCCTTTTTCATCTTTTTTT